>AWOL01S0004302.1:27368-63533 GCA_000715115.1 Nicotiana otophora
TACACATATATTATATGTATATGGGATATGGGAAAAGGTTATGGCATTATATACGCACCACCACCTAATCAGCTGGTATACGTTGATGATTTGTCCACAGTGGCTGAGATGATATGATGGGATGCCCTTAGAGGCTTGATGATGTAATGAACACATATACCTATGCATGGTATGACATTTATACGGATATGCATGGCATTATAAATATGTAATGATTCACAGAGCTATTCAGACTTACATGTTGAGTCTTTTACTCCATGTTTCTCTATGTCTTTTATTTACTGATTTTTATTCCTTAGATACTCGGTACATTATTTATACTGACGTCCCTTTTGCCCGGGGACGCTGCATTTCATACCTGAGGTCCCGATAGACAGGTTGAGTGTCCTCCAAGTAGGATATCAGCTCAGCGAAAGATGTTGGTGCGCTTCATTTGCTCCGGAGTTGCTTATTTGGTCAGTATGATTTGGACACGTATAGATTAGTATGGCGGGGCCCTGTCCCGACCTTTATGATATTTATGTACTCTTAGAGGTTTGTAGACAGATGTCATGTAAAAGAATACTTGTATGGCCTTGTCAGCCTATGTTTTGAGTATATTAAGGATCATGCCGGTCTTATAGGCTCGTACGTCATAAGTATAAGTCAGTATATCATGTTGGGTCACTCTATATTGAGTATTCCCTCATGCTTTATTCTAGTCATCTCATGACAACCTTTCTGGTTCATGTACCTATAATAGTATGATACGAAAAGATATGTTACGTTGGTACTTGGTTGAGTAAGGTACCAGGTGACTGTCGCGGCCCATCGATTTGGGTCGTGACATTAAGTGTTTGGGGACGGACTCAACTCCTCATTCTAGGACGAATGATTCTAACTGGGGGAGAATGTAAGGCCCCATAAAAATTTCCTAATGATTTAAGATTTTAAAGTGCGCTAACGTTATTTCGGAATAACGTATTTGAGTATTAAAGGAGACCTGTGGGATAGAACCACATCAATTTGAATTGATAATTTATGTTTAAGGTGTGTTGGAACATACTAAGGAGTTTTTTGAATGGCAAGAACTTGTGCGGAACATGTTCGATACATTAAGTGGAAAGAATGTTTCAATTGGCACAAGACCCGACTTCAAATGAATAACACTCCCTCAATAAACTACTTTGGTGGTGATCGACCTATCGAATTAAATCCCTTTGAGTCTAGTTTCCAACGCATCAAACCGTTCGTCATTTGGATATTTCTACAGAAAGTTATGGTCATTTTACTGTACCTATGTCATATGCGCGCCCAGATGCGCGGCCGCGCATATTTAGGAGTTTCTGCCTTGTGTGCGTGGCCAGAAGCATGGCCACTTGCCCAGGTGCGTGGTCGCACATATTGAAGTCCATTAAATAACCCCAAGTCTGGGTAGAGAGAGGGGTTAAGTCATTTATTGTGCTAAAACCTAATATTTTAGAGAGAAGTGAGAGTGTTTTAGAGAGAGGAAGTAGATGAAGTGTTTTGTTCATCAAAATCTTGTTCCAGCCTTGAAATCCAACAAGGAAATCTCACAAGATCTTCACTCAAGGGGTAAGATTCAAACCCTAGTCTTCAATTTTGAGTTTGGGGTAAAAGATGGGTGATTGAGAATATGTGTCATGCCATAAAACCGAGGAGCGCGACCGGCGCTCAACCGAGTGAACCCGACCGAGCAAGCCTGTTAGATTCCTTCTACCCAAACTCATCCACGAATGGAGATAATACATATTTTCATTAATTAAACAAAAACGTAATCATGTCTACAATACCAATTCATTACCAATAGTTACTTTATTTTAAAGTCTCAATTCCACACATTTTTCATAATCTGAAGTTGAAATAGTAATTCAAATAAAACATAATGAGTTTGACTTCCCAGCACCCATATAAAACACACACTATGTCTACAGAGCCTCTATAGATAAAGAAGAGTATAATGACAATGCCGGCAACAAGGCCCCAGCTATACCTCAAGCAGAATACACAAAGTACAAAAGATTCATGACCCCGGGTTAAAGTGGGGATTACCAAGTCAGCTGGGAAGAAGGTGTACTGCTATCACTGATCAATATCTCATGCTGTGGAACCACTTGCATCGATTTAAAGATGCAGCTCCCCCAACAAAAGGGACGTTAGTACTGTCGAATAGCACTAGTATGTATAACTAAACACCCTCTCAGTAGAATGACAACTAATACAACCAAGATTATCATAATGTTAATGGAAGCCTTAGTAAACATCGAACCTCAATTTAGGATAAAGACAGTGTTTCAAGTAATTTCCATATCTCACATTGAGAGATTTTTAGTAGCGATATACCATTGTCCACAATACCATTATTCCCAATACCAGTACCACCGTACTCTCAGCACGTAGTCCGATCATGACCCGATCGGCTAGGCTATCTCATTAGAGAGATCAACCACAATTACTCTCAATATCCATACCACCATCTTTAAAATAGAGTCCGATCACGACCCGATCGGCTAGGCTGTCCATTAAGGACTTCGACCACAATCATAATTGCAATTACAATTTCCAGCACAATCACCACCATGTGTGCGGCATGGTGTCCGATCACGACCCGACCGACTAGGCTGTCTTATTCGAGACATCAACCTTTTTATATCAATCATCGTATTTCATATTACTTTCACATCTTTTCATTTCATTGGCACTAATGGCCATAATTATAAGATCATTCTTGGCACGTTGGCCATATTTAGTATTTCATGCTCAACTTTCCACTTTCTAACATCAATATTATTAACAAAAACAACAACAACAATAGTTAAAATCAAGGCATGTAGTACACATGTGAGCTATTAAGAGTTTAAGGCACATAGATATTCCTCACAAAATTTGGCATAATAGCCTTCGTTTGAAATTAACTTGAACTAAAACATTTCTAATACACAACCCATATTTTTAACACATCCTCAATTGATAGTGTAACACAAATAAAGCATTTGAAATACTTGTTGAACATATATTTCTCAACCCAATCTTACTTGGAATAGCCAATTTTATAATGAACCGCTCGGGACTTACATAATTCACATGAATATTGTGGGATCCAATTCTAAGGGAAGAGTTTAGCCAACATACCTAAATTGAGTTTCCTTAAACTCTAAAATGTTCCGGAATTTTTAGCAACTTCAATCTATTGTAGAAATATAACAAATTGAATCAAAATTAGGAAGTTGATCATTGTTCTAGCTCATTTGACCATTTTATCAAACACTAGGTGTGCATTAAGGTTTCAAGGTCCTTTTATGGAGGATTCCACCATCCCACAACCTAATCTTTACCATGCTTAGTTCAACAATCTTCCTACACCCCTTGATATCACATGCATGTAAAATAAACAACTCTCATGCCCAAAAATTATCTTGCTAATTACCCATTTTAAGATAATTTCGAAATTAGGGGTTAGCGTGTAGAATCTTACCTCTAGGATGAAGAGCTAGTGAGTTTCCCTTCTTAATCTTCCAAAATTTGAGCAAGAATTGAAGAACAATTATTGAAGAACACCTTATCACACTAGGGAACTCTCTCTCACTCTAAAATGCCAGTTTATAACTCAAAAATGGCCCAAAGAGTGTATTTAACAAAGTAGGGTCGGGTTTTAAAAACCCAAAAATGGAGCTCTAGAACATGGTATGCGGTCGCATATGCGACCGCATAACGGTTATGCGGTCCGCAAAGTGACCACGAAATTGGGGTGCTAAACTGGAAATGAACTGACCCAGTCTGTGGTCACTATGCGGCTCGCAGACCTATTCTGCAATCGCATAATGCACCGCAGAATGGTTCTACAGTCGCATAGTGGCTGTGAAATTAACATCCAAATTGGCCCAATTAACTGCCTCACTGTGCGACCATTATGAAAGCCTAGTCCGGCACGATGAAACATTATTTTTCTTTTGCAAAATTTTATGGGGCCTTACATTCTCACCCACTTAGGATAATTCGTCCTCGAATGAGGGTCAAAATCTATTATTAGCATCTTATGCAACTCAGTTTTTCATACTACCAACATCCCCAAATTTGACTAACTCCCTAAATTTCCAAATATTTTTCCAGAGTTTCCCTTGTAACTAGGCCTATCCACCTGTCAGAGAGCCCCAGAAACAAATCCTAACAACATACACATAATCCAAAGACGTAACATAATACGAAACAACACCAACTGTGGCCTCATAAGCAATATATTTCCAGAAAGGAACACCCTTAACACCAATTGTTCAAATGTTACAAAATTCATAGGAAGTAAGTCTTATAATATTCCTAGATCACAACTTTATAAATACATGGTCATTCAAATCCTCGGCCTCCCAAGTAGGTTCTTTAACCTGTTGGTTTCGCCATAGCACTTTCACGGAGGCGATTTCTTTATTTCTCAATTTTCGTACTTGCCGATCAATAATAGAAACTGGAATCTCTTCGTAAGTCAATTTCCCATTTACCTCAATCAACTCAACATGAAGAATAGCTGACGGATCTCCAACTACCTTCTTCAACATGGACACATTGAATACTGGGTGTACCAATGACATCTCAGGTGGTAGCTCAACCTTGTCTGCCACCTCTCCGATCCTCTGAATGATTTTGTACGGTCCGACATACCTCAGATTTAATTTCCCGTTCTTACCAAATCGCATTACACCCTTCATGGGGGAAACTTTCAAGAATACCCAATCATCTTCTTTGAACTCCAAATCCCTACGACGAACATCCGAATAGGATTTCTGACGGCTTTGAGCAGTCTTCAACCGCTCCTTAATAATTCTAACCTTCTCCATAGCCTGATACACGAGGTCTGGCCCTATCAACTTTTCTTCCCCAATTTCGAACCACCCTATGGGAGATCTACATCTCCTACCATATAAATCCTCGAACGGTGCCATATGAATGCTAGCACGATAGCTATTATTGTATGCAAATTCTATGAGTGGTAAATGGGCATCCCAGGTACCTTTGAAGTCTAGAACACAAGCGCGCAACATATCCTCAAGCGTTTGAATAGTCCGCTCTGCATGCCTGTCAGTCTACGGGTGAAAAGTTGTACAAAGATTTACCTGAGTACCCAAACCTTGCTGAACTTTCATCCAAAACTTAGCAGTGAATTGTGCTCCTCGATCAGAAATGATGGAGACTGGGGTGCCATGCAACCTGACTATTTCTTTGATATATAACTAAGCATATTGTTCTGCAGTATCAGTAGCCTTAACCGGCAAGAAATGTGCTGATTTAGTGAGTCGATCCACAATCACCCAAATCAAGTCAAACTTATGAGGAGTACGATGTACTCCTACCACAAAGTCCATAATAATCATTTCCCACTTTCAAATTGGAATTTCTATGTTCTGTGCCAACCCACCGGGCCGTTGGTGTTCGGCCTTCACTTGCTGACAGTTTGGACACTTCGCCACAAACTCTGCTACATTCCTCTTCATAACGTTCCACCAATAGACTTCCCTAAGATCATGGTACATCTTCGTAGAACTTGGGTGCATGGAATACCTATAAGTGTGAGCTTCAGTCATAATCCTTTCACGGAGACCGTCCACGTTTGGAACACATAGTGGTCCTTAGTACCTTAGTGTACCATCATCCATGCCAAGAGAAAAGGCCATGGTCTTATGTTTATGAATCCCCTCTTTCAACTGCACCAGAAATGGATCGTTGTATTGCTTCTCTTTGACTTCCACAACAAGCGATGATTCAACCATATCTTGTACAATTACCCCTCCTTCACTAGAGTCCGCAAGACGAACTCCAAAACTAGCCAATCGGTGAAATTCCTTGGCCAATGGCCTTTGATATGCCTCCAAGTGAGCCAAACTACCCATGGATTCCCGGCTAAGAGCATCTGCCACAATATTAGCCTTTCCCGAATGATATAGAATATCAATGCCGTAGTCCTTGAGTAACTCAAGCCATCTTATCTACCACAGATTCAATTCCTTCTGCTTGAAAATATATTGAAGGCTCTTATGGTCTGTGAATATATCCACATGGACCCCATATAAATAATGACACCAAATTTTCAATGCAAATACCACTGTTGCAAGTTCTAAATCATGTGTTGGATAGTTCTTTTCATGTTTCTTGAGTTTCCTAGAAGCATATGCTATAACCTTGCCATGTTGCATTAATACACATCCATGCCCGATTCTTGAAGCATCAACATATACCACAAATCCATCTATACCCTCTGGTAGAGTTAACACTGATGTCATAGTCAATCTTGCTTTCAATTCCTGGAAACTCTTTTCACAAGCATCTGACCATTGGAACTTAATTGCCTTCTGTGTCAATATAGTCAACGGGGAGGAAAGAGTAGGAAACCCCTCCACAAACTTTCTGTAATATCCACCTAAGCCTAAGAAACTGCGAAACTCTGTTGGAATTGCAGGCCTTGGCCAATTCTTCACAGCTGAAATTTTCTGAGGATCAACCTTAATTCCCTCACTAGAGACTGCATGACCTAAGAATATAATAGATTCAAGCCAAAATTAACATTTTTAAAACTTTGCATATAATTTGTGTTGATACAGGGTTTGTAGAACTACCCTGAGATGATCAGCATAGTCTTTTCGACTTCGTGAATATACAAGAATATCGTCAATAAACACTATCACAAAAAGAGTCGAGGAATGGCTTAATAACTCGATTCATAAGATCCATGAAAGCTGCTGGGGCATTTGTTAGCCCAAAAGACATCACCAAAAATTCAAAGTGCCCATATCGAGTTCCGAAAGCTGTTTTCGAAATATCCCGCTCCCTGATCTTTAATTGGTGATACCCGGATCTTAAATCAATCTTGGAGAAGTACCTGGCACATTGCAATTGATCAAACAAGTCATCTATCATTGGCAGTGGGTACTTATTTTTGGTTGTTACCTTGTTAAGCTACCGGTAGTCAATACACATTCTCAGTGACCCACCTTTCTTTCTTACAAAAAGAGCCGGTGCACCTCAAGGTGACACACTCGGCCAGATAAAATCCTTTTCTAACAAATCTCTTAATTGTTCCTTTAGCTCCCTCAATTCTGCTGGTGCCATTCTGCAGGGTGGAATAGATATAGGATGCGTGTGTGGCATCACTTCAATCCCAAAATCAATCTCCCTGTCTGGTAGGATCCCACGGAGTTCATCCGAAAAAACTCCTGGAAATTCATTCACAACAGGCACAGACTCAAGCGTAGGTGCCTCAGCATCGGTGTATGTAACCCCGACCAAATGGTAAATATACCTCTTGTTGATCATTTTCGTGGCCTTAAGGTAAGAAATACACCTACCCTTCGGCACTACATCATCACCCTTCCACTCAATAACTGGCTTATTTGGAAATTCGAACCTAACAGTTCTAGTTCGGTAATCAAGCTTGGCAAAACATGAATAAAGCTAATCCATCCCCATTATCACATCAAAATCGATCATTCACAATTTAATAAGATCGGCCACGGTGTCGCGACCACGTAATATGACAACACAATCCCTATAAACCCACGCTGCCAAAATAGACTCACCAACCAGAGTAGATATAGAGAACAACTCATAAAGTTATTCTGGTTCTATCCCAAAATCCATAGCAACATAAGGTATGACATATGACAAAGTGGAACCGTGATCAATAACAGCATATACATCATGAGATTGGAAAGTCAATATGCCTGTGACAACATCTGGAGAAGCCACTGAATTTTGGTGACCCCTCATAGCATAGAATTAGATGGATCCTCCCGAACTCTGCGCTCCACCCCTAGCTGCACCATGCCTTGCAGGTGTTGGAGTGCCTCGAGCTGGAGGTGGTGCTGCGAATGTAGTGGCTGCAAAACTGGTTGGCTGTGCTATGCCCCTGCCCACACCCTGGCGGGACGAATGACAATCCCTCTCAATGTGACCCCTCAATCCACATCCGTAGCATATGCATAAGTCTATTTAGCATATTCCTAGGTGCATCTTTCCACAACGAGGGCACGGGGGCCTCCTCTGCCGCTGGAATCTACCACCGTGATAACCCTGCTAATATGAGCCCATGTTGCCCTGATTGGGCCTGAAACAGCTCCATTACTGCTCTAGACTGGGCCCTGATGGCGGTGCACTAGCCGTAAACTGAGCAAAGGACTGGGATGGCCTTGACGACCCTCCCCTAAATGTTGATTTTCCACCACCAGAAGAACCACCAAAGCTACCCGTAGACCGGGCCTTATTATTACCCTCTCGCTCCATTCTGTTCCTTAATTTGCGGGTCTCTGTGGCTTGAGCGAATGCCACCATCTTTCCATAGTTCATACCAGAATTCAAGGCTTTTGTAGCGTCCTCATTAATTACCAAGGGACTAAGGCCCTGTACAAATCGACGCACTCTGGCCTCCATAGTGGCCAGCATGTAAATAGCATACTTAGACAGGTACACGAATCGCATATGGTAATCCCACACACTCAAGCTACCTTGCCTCAAGTTCTCAAACTCAGCAGCACGGGCTGCCTTAGTCTCGGCAGGCAAGAAATGATCAATGAAGGCAGCGGCAAACTCACCCCACCTCGTTGGAGGGCTCCCTTCTTCGTGGAACTCCTCCAATAGTTCGAACCAAGAATACGACACTTCTTTCAGGTGGTAGGAGACCAATTCCACTACCTCTGTCTCAGTAGCATACATAACTCGAAAAGTCTTGTGCATCTCATCAATAAAGTCCTAGGGATCCTCATATGGGTTAGTACCCGTGAACACTGGACGATCCAACTGGAGAAATCTATTCACCCTGGAACTAGTAGAATCCCCTGGTTGACTAGAAGAAGTTGGTTCAACATTTGATCTCTGGGCCTGGGATGGCACTATCTGAGCCAACATCTGTATGGCTCTGCTAAGATCAACATCAGAAACAGCAGAATCGGAAGCTGGAACTGGAGGTGGAACTGGAATATCAGTTGTAGGAACCGTTACACCCTCAGTAGGTGTAGGGACAGGTGCTGTCTGATCAGTTGTAGTAGAGTCAGGTAGTGTAGTAACTGGAGGAATATTCTCGCTCCGCGGGTGCTCACCCGTATTATCCATTATAGGATCAACTGCCACTCTAGGGGTGAGATTGGCTCTTTGGCCAGTTTTTGCCTTCTTCTTAGGTGCCATGTACTGAAGATTAAAGCAACTCAGGAGTTAAAGGAGGAACAATCTTACAACTAGCTTTATCGCACGATCAAGAACATAAAAGAAGGGTATTATTCCTAAATGCCCATGTAGCATACCAATTATAGATGTGGTCGACAACACACCAATAATAAGGACTCTACTAGACACGGTTCCGAGACATCCTAGGACACTTTAAAACCTTAGGCTCTGATACCAAGTTTGTCACGCCCCAAACATCGAGGAGCGCGACCGGCGCTCAACCGAGTGAACTCGACCGAGCAAGCCCGTTAAATTTATTTCTACACAAACTTATCTACGAATGAAGATAATACATATTTTCATGAATTAAACAAAAACGTGATCATGTCTACAATACCAATCTAATACCAATAGTTACTTCATTTTAAAGTCTCCATTCCACACATTTTTCATAATCTGAAGTGGAAATAGAAATTCAAATACAACATAACGAGTTTGACTTCCCAGCACCAATATACAACACACACTATGTCTACGGAGCCTCTATAGATAAAGAAGAGTACAATGATAATGCCGGAAACAAGGCCCCGAATATACCTCAAACAGAATACATAAAGTACAAAAGGTTCATGACCCCGAGATGAAGTGGGGCTCACCAAGTTAGCTGGGAAAAAGGTGTACTGCTATCACTGATCAATATCTTCTGCAACGGAACCACCTGCATCCATTTAAAGATGCAGCGCCCCCGGCAAAAGGGTTATTAGTACTGTCGAATAGCACTAGTATGTATAACAAAATACCCTCTCAATAGAATGACAAATAATACAAATAAGATTATCATAATGTTATGGATGCCTTAATCAACATCAAACCTCAATTTAGGATCAATAATGTGTTTTAATTAATTTCCATAGCTCACATTGGGAGATTTGTAATAGAGATATACCATTATCCACAATACCATTATTCACAATAACAGTATCACCATACTTTCAGCATGGAGTCCAATCATAACCCGATTGGCTAGTCTATCTCATTAGAGACATCAACCACAATTACTTTCAATATCCATACCACCGTCTATAATACGAAGTCCGATCACGACCCAATCGGCTAGGCTATCCATTAGGGACATCGACCACAATCACAATTTAAATTACAATTTCTAGAACAATCACCACCATGTGTGCGGCATAGTGTCCGATCATGACCTGACCGGCTAGGCTGTCTTATTCGAGACATCAACCTTTTTATATCAATCATCGCATTTCATAATACTTTCAAAGTTTTTAATTTCATTGGCACTAATGGCCATAATTATAAGATCATTCTTGGCACATTGGCCATATTTAGTATTTTATGCTCACCTTTTACTTTCTAACATGAACATCATTAACAAAAACAACAACAATTCAAATCAAGGCATGTAGTACACATGTGAGCAATTAAGAGTTTAAGGCACATAGAGATTCCTCAAAATATTTGGCATAATATTCTTCGTTTGAAGTTAACTTGAAGTCGAACATTTCTAATGCACAGCCCATATTTTTAACACATCCTCTATTGATACCATAGCATAAATAAAGAATTTGGAATACTTGTTGAACATATATCTCTCAACCCAATCTTACTCAGAATAGCCAATTTTATAGTTAACCACTCGGGACTTACATAATTCACATGAATATCGTGGGTCCAATTCTAAGAGAAGAGTTTAGCCACCATACCTAAATTGAGCTTCCTTAAACTCCAAAATGTTCTGAAATTCTTACCAACTTCAATATATTGTAGAAATATAACAAATTGAATCAAAATTAGGAAGATGATCATGGTTCTAGCTCATTAGAGAATTTTATCAAACACTAGGTGCGCATTAAGGTTTCCAAGTCCTTTTACTGAGGATTCCATCTTCCCACAACCCAATATTTACCATGCTTAATTCAACAATCTTCCTACACCCCTTGATATAACATGCATGTAAAATAAACAACTCTCATGCCCAAAAATTATCTTGCTAATTACCCATTTTCAGATACTTTTGAAATAAGGGGTTACGGTGTAGAATCTTACCTCTAGGATGAAGACCTAGTGTGTTTCCCTTCTTAATCTTCTAAAATTTGAGCAAGAATAGAAGAACAATTATTGAAGAACATCTTCCCACTCTAGGGCACTCTCTCTCACTCTAAAATGTCAGATTATATCACAAAAATGGCCCAAAGAGTGTATTTAATTAAGTAGGGTCAGATTTTTAAAACCCGATTGCATATGCGACTGCATAATGGTTATGCGGTCCTCAAAGTTACCGCGAAATTGGGGTGCCAAACTAGAAATGAACAGACTCGGTCTGCAGTCACTATGTGGCCTGCGAACCTGTACTGCGGTCACATAATGCACCGCAGAACGATTCTGCGATCACATAGTGGCCGCGAAATTAACATCCAAATTGGCCCAATTTAACGCCTCACTCTACGGCCATTATGAAAGCCTAGTCGAGCACCATGAAACATTATTTTTCGTTTGCAAAATTTTGCGTGGACTTACATTCTCCACCACTTAGGATCATTTGTCCTCGAATGAGGGTCAAAATCTATTATTAGCATCTTATGCAACTCAGTTTTTCATACCATACACCAACAACTCCAAATTTGACTAACTCCCTAAATTTCCAAAACTTTTGCCAGAGTTTCCCTTGTAACTGGGCCTATCCACCTGTCAGAGAGCCCCAGAAATACATCCTAACAACATACACATAATCCAAAGACGTAACATAATACAAAACAACACAAACTGTGGGCTCATAAGCAATATATTTCCAGAAAGGAACACCCTTAACGCCAATTGTTCAAATGTTACAAAATTCATAGAAAGTAAGTCTTATACTTTTCCTAGATTAAAACTTTATAAATACATGGTCATTCAAACAAATAAGGATACTTTTTCTTCATTTCTTCCTCGGCCTTCCAAGTAGCCTTTTCAACATGTTGGTTTCGCCATAGCACTTTCACGGAGGCAATTTCTTTATTTCTCAATTTCGGACTTGCCGATCAATAATAGAAACTAGAATCTCTTCGTAAGTCAATTTCTCATTTACCTCAATAGTCTCAACCGGAACAATAGATGACGGATCTCCAACTATTGTCTTCAACATAGACACATGGAATACTGGGTGTACTAATGACATCTCAGGTGGTAGCTCAACCTTGTACGCCACCTGTCCGATCCTCTGAATGACTTTGTACGGTCCTACATACCTCAGACTCAATTTCCCTTTCTTACCAAATCGCATTACACCCTTCATGGGGGAAACTTTCAAGAATACCCAATCATCTTCTTTGAACTCCAAATACCTACAACGAACATCCGAATAGGATTTCTGACGGCTCTGACCAGTCTTCAACCGCTCCTTAATTATTCTAACCTTCTCCATAGCCTTATGCACGAGGTCTGGCCCTATCAACTTTTCTTCCCCAATTTCGAACCACCCCATGGGAGATCTACATCTCTTACCATATAAAGCCTCGAACGATGCCATATGAATGCTAGCATTATAGCTATTGTTGTATGCAAATTCTATGAGTGGTAAATGGTCATCCCAGCTACCTTTGAAGTCTACAACACAAGCGTGCAACATATCTGCAAGCGTTTGAATAGTCCGCTCTGCCTGCCTGTCAGTCTACGGGTGAAAAGTTGTACTAAGATTTACCTGAGTACCCAAACCTTGCTGAACTTTCTTCCAAAAATTAGCAGTGAATTGTGTTCCTCGATCAGAAATGATGGAGATTGGGGTGCCATGCAACCTGACTATTTCTTTGATATACAACTAAGCATATTTTTCCCCTGTATTGGTAGCCTTAACCGGAAAGAAGTGTGCTAATTTAGTGAGTCGATCCACAATCACCCAAATCGATTCAAACGTACGAGGAGTATGATGTAATCCTACCACAAAGTCCATTATAATCATTTTCCACTTCCAAATTGGAATTTTTATGTTCTGTGCCCACCCACTGGGCCGTTGGTGTTCGGCCTTCACTTGCTGACAATTTGGACGCTTCGCCATAAACTCTGCTACATTCCTCTTCATAACGTTCCACCAATAGACTTCCCTAAGATCATGGTACATTTTCGTAGAACCTGGGTGCATGGAATACCTAGAAGTGTGAGCTTCAGTCATAATCCTTTAACGGAGACCGTCCACGTTTGGAACACATAGTGGTCCTTGGTACCTTAGTGTACCATCATCCATGTTAAGAGAAAAGGCCATGGTCTTATGTTTATGAATCCTATCTTTCAATTGCACCAGTAATGGATCGTTGTATTTCTTCTCTTTGACTTTCACAACAAGTGATGATTCAACCCTATCTTGCACAATTACCCCTCCTTCACTAGAGTCCGCAAGACAAACTCCCAAACTAGCTAATCATTGAATTTCCTTGGCCAATGGCCTTTGATATGCCTCCAAGTGAGCCAAACTACCCATGGATTCCCGGCTAAGAGCATGTGCCACAACATTAGCCTTTCCCGAATGATATAGAATATCAATGCCGTAGTCTTTCAGTAACTCAAGCCATCTAATCTGCCTCAGATTCAATTCTTTTTGCTTGAAAATATATTGAAGGCTCTTATGGTCCGTGAATATATCCACATGGACCCCATATAAATAATGACACCAAATTTGCAATGCAAATACCACTGCCGCAAGTTCTGAATCATGTTGGATAGTTCTTTTCATGTTTCTTGATTTTCCTAGAAGCATATGCTATAACCTTGCTATGTTGCATTAATACACATCCAAGCCCAATTCTTGAAGCATCACAATATACCACAAATCCATCTATACCCTCTGGTAGAGTCAACACCGATGTCGTAGACAATCTTGCTTTCAATTCCTGGAAACTCTTTTGACAAGCATCTTACCATTAGAACTTAATTGCCTTCTGCGTCAGTATAGTCAATGGGGAGGAAAGAGTATAAAACCCCTCCACAAACTTTCTGTAATATCCACCTAGGCCTAAGAAACTGCGAATCTCTATTGGAGTTGTTGGCCTCGGCCAATTCATCACAGCTAAAATTTTCTGAGGGTCAAACTTAGTTCCCTCACTAGAGGCTATATGACCCAAGAATATAACAGATTCAAGCTAAAATTCACATTTTAAAAACATTGCATATAATTTGTGTTGACACAGGGTTTGTAGATCTACCTTGAGATGATCGGCATGGTCATCTCGACTTCGTGAATATATAAAAATATCGTCAATAAACACTATCACAAAAAGAGTCGAGGAATGGCTTGATATCTCGATTCATAAGATCCATGAAAGCTGCTGGGGCATTTGTTAGCCCAAAAGACATCACAAAAAATTCAAAGTGCCAATATCGAATTTCGAAAGTTGTTTTCGGAATATCTCGTTCCTTGATCTTCAAATGGTGATATCCGGATCTTAAATCAATCTTGGAGAAGTACCTGGAACTTCGCAATTTGTCAAACAAATTAACTATCCTTGGCAGTGGGTACTTATTTTTGATTGTTAGCTTGTTATGCTGCCGGTAGTCAATAGAAATTCTCAGTGACCCATCTTTCTTCCTTACAAAAAGAACCGGTGCGCCCTAAGGTGACACACTCGGTCAGATAAAACCCTTTTCTAACATATCTCTTAATTGTTCCTTTAGCTCCCTCAATTCTGTCGGTGCCCTGTTGTAGGGTGGAATAGATATAGATGCGTGTCTGGCATCACATCAATCCCAAAATCAATCTCCCTGTCTGGTGGGATCCCAGGGAGTTCATCTGGAAAAACTCCTAGAAATTCATTCAGAACAGGCACAAACTCAAGCGTAGATGCCTCAGCATCGGTGTCCTTAACCCGGACCAAATGGTATATACGCCTCTTATTGTTCATTTTTGTGGCCTTAAGGTAAGAAATAAACCTACCCTTCGGCACTACATCATCTCCTTTCCACTCAATAACTGGCTCATTTGAAAACTCGAACCTAACAGTTCTAGTTCAGCAATCAAGCTTGGGAAAACATGAATAAAGCCAATCCATCCCCATTATCACATCACAATTGACCATTCTCAATTTAATAAGATCGGCCACGGTGTCCCGACCACACAATGTGATAACACGATCCCTATAAACCCGTGCGGCCAAAATAGACTCACCAACCGGAGTAGATACAGAGAACGACTCATAAAGTTGTTCTAGTTCTATCCCAAATACCATAGCAACATAAGGTATGACATATAACAAAGTGGAACCGTGATCAATAAGAGCATATACATCATGAGATTGGATAGTCAATATACTTATGGCAACATCTGGAGAAGCCACTGAATTCTGGCAACCCCTCATAGCATAGAAACAGCCGGATCCTCTCGAACTCTGTGCTCCACCCCTAGCTGCACCACGCCTTGTAGGTGTTGGAGTGCCTCGAGCTGGAGGTGGTGCTACGGATGTAGTAGCTGTATAACTGGCTGGCTATGCCATGCCCCTTCCCGCACCCTAGCGAGACGAACGATAATCCCTCTGCATGTGACCCCTTAATCCGCATCCGTAACATATAGGTAAATCCATGTAACATATTCCTTGGTGCATCATTCCACAACGAGGGCACGGGGGCCTCCTCTACTGCTGGAATCTACCACTGTGACGACCCTGCTAATATGAGCCCATGTTGCCTTGATTCGTCCTGAAACGGCTCCACTGCTGCTGCAGACTGGGTCCTGATAGCGGTGCACTAGCCGAAGACTGAGCAAAGGACTGGGATGGCCCTGAAGACCCTCCCCTAAATGTTGATTTTCCACCACTAGAAGAACCACCAAAGCTGTCCGTAGACCGGGCCTTATTACTACCCTCTCGCTCCATTCTGTTCCTTAGTTTGCGGGTCTTTGTAACTTGAGCGAATGCCACCATCTTTGCATAGTTCATATCAGAATGCAAGGCTATTGTAGCGGCCTCATTAATTACCAAGGGACTATGGCCCTGTACAAATCGACGCACTCTAGCCTCCATAGTGGGCAGCATGTAAATAGCATACTTATACAGGTACGCGAAACTCATATGGTAATCCCACACACTCAGGATACCTTGCCTCAAGTTCTCAAACTCAGCAGCACGAGCTACCTTAGTCTTGGCAGGCAAGAAATGATCAACGAAGGCATCAACAAACTCAACCCACCTCGCTGGAGGGCTCCTTTCTTCGTGGAACTCCTCCCATAGTTCGAACCAAAAATATGCCACTTCTATCAGGCGGTAGGAGGCCAATTCCACTGCCTCTGTCTCAGTAGCACGCATAACTCGGAAAGTCTTAAGCATCGCATCAATGAAGTCCTGGCGATCCTCCTCTGGGTTAGTACCCGTGAATACTGGAGGATCCAACTAGAGAAATCTGTTCACCCTGGAACTAATAGAATCCCCTGGTTGACTAGAAGAAGTGGGTGCAACATTTGATCTCTGGGCCTGGGATGGCACTATCTGAGCCAACATCTGTGTGGCTCCCCTAAGATCAACATCAGAAACACCAGAATCGGAAGCTGGAACTGGAGGTGGAATTGGAATATCAGTTGGAGGAACCGTTGCAACCTTAGTAGGTGTAGGGATAGGTGTGATCTGATTAGTTGTAGTAGAGTCAGGTAGTGTAGTAACTGGAGGAATATTCTCACTCCTCGGGTACTCACCTTCATCATCCATTATAGGATTAACTGCCACTCCTGGAGTGACATGGGCTCTTTGGCCAGTTTTTTCCTTCTTCTTAGGTGCCATGTACTGAAAATTAGAGCAACTCGAGAGTTAAAGGATGAACAATCTTACAATCAGATTTATCGCACGATCAAGAACATGAAAGAAGGGTATTATTCCTAAATGCACATGTAGCATCCCAATTATAGATGTGATCGACAACACACCGATAATAAGGACTCTACTAGACACGGCTCCGAGACATCCTATGACACTTTAAAAACTTAAGCTCTGATACCAAGTTTGTCACGCCGCAAAACTTGAGGAGCGCGACCGGCGCTCAACCGAGTGAACTCGACCGAGCAAGCCTGTTAGATTTCTTTCTACCCAAACTCATCTACGAATGAAGATAATACATATTTTCATTAATTAAACAAACACGTGATCATGTCTGCCATACCAATTCATTACCAATAGTTACTTCATTTTAAAGTCTCAATTCCACACATTTTTCATAATCTGAAGTGGAAATATTAATTCAAATACAACATAACAAGTTTGACTTCCCAGCACCCATATAAAACACACACTATGTCTACGGAGCCTCTATAGATAAAGAAGAGTATAATGACAATGCCGGCAACAAGGCCCCAGCTATACCTCAAGCAGAATACACAAAGCACAAAAGATTCATGACCCCGGGATAAAGTGGGGCTTACCAAATTAGCTGGGAAGAAGGTGTACTGCTATCAGTGATCAATATCTCCTGCTGTGGAACCACCTGCATCCATTTAAAGATGAAGCGCCCCCGGAAAAAGGGTCATTAATACTGTCGAATAGCACTAGTATGTATAACAAAATACACTCTCAGTAGAATGATAAATAATACAAACAAGATTATCATAATGTTAATGGATGCCTTAATCAACATCAAACCTCAATTTAGGATCAATAATGTATTTCAATTAATTTCCATATCGCACATTAGGAGATTTTTAATAGCGATATACCATTGTACACAATACCATTATTCACAATACTAGTACCACCGTACTCACAACACGAATTCTGATCACAACCCAATCGGCTAGGCTATCTCATTAGAGACATCAACAACAATTACTCTCAATATCCATACCACCATCTTTAACACGGAGTCCGATCATAACCCAATCGGCTAGGCTATCCATTAGGGACATTGACCACAATCACAATTGCAATTATAATTTCCAGCACAATCACCACCATGTGTGCGGCATAGTGTCCGATCACGACCCGACATGCTAGGCTATCTTATTCAAGACATCAAACATTTTATATCAATCATCGCATTTCATATTACTTTCACATCTTTTCATTTCATTGGCACTAATGGCGATAATTATAAGATCATTCTTGGCACATTGGCCATATTTAGTATTTGATGCTCACCTTTTCATTTTCTAACATCAACATCATTAACAACAACAAAAACAATTCAAATCAAGGCATGTAGTACACATGTGAGCAATTAAGAGTTTAAGGCACATAGAGATTCCTCACAAAATTTGGCATAATAGCATTCGTTTGAAGTTAACTTGAAGTCGAACATTTCTAATGCACAACCCACATTTGTAACACATCCTCTATTGATACCATAGCATACATAAAGAATTTGGAATACTTTTGGAACATATATCTCTCAACCCAATCTTACTCAGAATAGCCAATTATATAGTTAACCACTCGGGACTTACATAATTCACATGAATATCGTGGGATCCAATTCTAAGAGAAGAGTTTAGCCAACATACCTAAATTGTGCTTCCGTAAACTCCCAAATGATCCAGAATTCTTAGCAACTTCAATATATTGTAGAAATATAAAAAATCGAATCAAAATTAGGAAGATGATCATGGTTCTAGCTCATTTGAGCATTTTATCAAACACTAGGTGTGAATTAAGATTTCCAGGTCCTTTTATGGAGGATTCCATTTTCCCACAACCCAATATTTACCATGCCTAGTTCAACAATCTTTCTACACCTCTTGATATCACATACATGTAAAATAAATAACTCTCATGCCCAAAAATTATTTTGCTAATTTCCCATTTTCAGATAATTTTGAAATTAGGGGTTAGGGTGTAGAGTCTTACCTCTAGGATGCAGACCTAGTGTGTTTCCCTTCTTAATCTTCCAAAATTTGAGCAAGAATTGAAGAACAATTATTGAAGAACACCTTCTCACTCTAGGGCACTCTCTCTCACTCTAAAATGTCAGATTATGGCACAAAAATGGCACTCTCTCACTCTGCCAAAACTTTTCCTTTACTTTCCGGTGCATTATTTTTCTTTTACTAGTCCGGCACAATGAAACATAAATATTTTTTTTGCAAACTTTTACGGGGCCTTACAATATGATTCTTGGGTGTAAGAGTATTAATTATACATGCTTGTACCAATAATGTTTGTCGGAAGAATGTTGAAGTAAAATAAGTAAAGATTGGGTTGAGGAGTGAAGGAAATCTTATAATAGAACCTTATAGCCAAATTTTCACACCTAGTGTTTGATAAAATGCTCAAATGAGCTGAAACCATGAATATCTTCCTAATTTGTGTTCAATTTTGTTATGTCTCAAAATAGATTGGGATTTCTATATGTCACGCCCCGAAGTTGTGGAGCGCGACCGGCGCTCAACCGAGTAAACCCGGTCGAGCAAGCCTATTAGATTTCCTTCTACCCAGACTCATCCATGAATAAATAGGATACATATTTTCATTAATCGGACAATAATATGATCACGACTGCAATACCAATTTCTTACCATAAATTACTTCATTTTAAGATCTCAAAACACACACATACCTTCATGGTTCAAAGTGGAACAAGTAATTTAATCATAACACAACTTGTTTATTATTTCCAACACCCATATACAACCCACACATAGTCTATTGGGCCTCTAAAAATACCAAAGAGTACAATGATAGTGTCGGCAACAAAGCTCCGGTTATACCTCAAAACAAGATAACACATACTAAACAAAAGATGCACAACTCCGGAATGAGATGGGGCTCACCAATTCTGCTGGGAAGAATGAGCACTGAAATCACCGGTCAGTATCCTCCGTTGTGGAACCACCTGCATCCATTAAAGATGCAGCGCCCCCGGCAAAAGGGACGTTAATACATATCGAATAGTACTAGTATTCAAACCAAACACCAATTTAAGAACTCGGAAATACAGTATGAATATATAAATCAAGGCGACAATAGAATAGCATAGATAATAGTTTAACCCAAAGAAGGCTCATCAAGTGCTATCATTAACATTTATAAAATTTAAGATGAGATCCTCTGTAACCATTTTCACACAAAGCGGCCCCGCCGCCTCACCCCAATATATGCAAGTGGAGGTGTAAGCACAATACCAAATTTCTACTCAAGCGGCCCTACCGCCTCAACCCAATATATGCGGGTGGAGGTGTAAACACAATACCCATTTTCACACAAGCGGCCCCGCTACCTCATCCCAATATATGCGAGTGGAAATGCATCAACAATACCAATACCAACACAAAGCGGCCATGCCGCCTCACCCCAATATATATAGGTGAGTGGTGGTGCAACAACAATACCAAAATCATACACAAAGTGGCCCTACCTCCTCACCCCAATATATGCACGTGGAGGTGTAACCCCAATCACAATTTCTACACAATGTGGCATAATAGTTTTCCACATAAATCATGACATGGAATCATAACACGTTGATACACAATCCATAATTTGGAACACATCCTCAATTTATAATACAATATGATAAGAGCATTGGAAACACGAATTGAACATATATCTTTGTCACAAAACCTATTCGGAATACTCAACTTGTAATAAATATCTTGGAACTTACAAGGATATTGTGGTTGCAATTCTTTAAGAAGAGTTTAACCAATATACCTCAATTGAGCTTCTGTAAACTCTAAAATGTTTTAGAATTCTTAGCAACTTCAATCTATTTTAGAAATATAACGAGTTGAACCAAAATTAGGAAGATAATCATGGTTCTAGCTCATTTGAGCATTTTATCAAACACTAAGTGTGCGTTAAGCTTTCAAGGTCCTTTTATGGAGGATTCCATCATCCCACAACCCATTCCTTACCAATTTTAGTTCAACAATCTTCCTACACCCCTTTGATAACACATGCATGTAAAATAAGCAACTCTCATGCCCAAAACTTATCTTGCTAATTACCCATTTTCGAATAATTTCGAAATTAGGGGTTAGGGTGTAGAATCTTACTTCTAGGATGAAGACCTAATGAGTTTTCCTTGTTAATCTTTAAAGTTTCGAGCAAGAATTGAAGGATAATTTGTTGAATATCACTCTCTCACTCTCAAAATGTCAGATTTTAGCTTAAAAAAGGGTACAAATCGTCTATTTAACAAAGTAGGCTCGGGTTATAAAAACCCAAAAATGAAGCTCTGGAACAGGGTATGCAGTCGCATATGCAATCGAAGAACTGATATGTGGTCGCATATGCGATCGCAGAATTGGTGCCAAAAAAACTAGAAAAAGTTTGTCTGGGTATGCGATAGTTATGCGGCCCGCAGACCTATTTTGCGGTCGCATATTGCACTGCAAAATTGGTCTGCGGTCGCATAATGCACCACAGACTTTCACCGAAATTGCCTCGCCCCTGCTTCATTCTGCGACCATTATGCGATCCGCACAGTGATTCTGCGGCCGCATAGTGGGCCGCAGAAATACATTTTTCTACCCAAAGTTTTCCCTCACTTTCCAGTGTATTGTTCAAACACGTAAGCCTAGTCCGGCACCATGAAATATTATTTTTCCATTGCATAATTTTACGGGGCCTTACATTCTCCCCCCACTTAGGATCATTTGTCCTCGAATAAGGGTCAAATTCCATCATTAGCATTCAATGTAACTCAACTGTTAATTCACACACACCAGTAGTTTCAAAATTTGGCTAACTCCCCAAATTTCCAAATATTTTGCCAGAGTCTCCCTTGTAATTGGGCCTATCCACCTCCCAGAAAACCCAAGAAACACATCCTAACAACATATACATAATCCAATGACGTAACCTAACACACAACAACACCAATTGTGGCCTCACAAAAAATATATATCCAGATAGGAACAACCTTAACGTCAATTAGTACAAAATGATACATAATTCATAGAAGGTAATCCAGAATTTTCATAGAACACAACTTTATAAATACATGGCTATTCAAACAAATAAGGATGCCTTTTCTTCATTTCTTCCTCGGCCTTCCAAGTAGACTCTCAAACTTGTTGGTTTTGCCATAACACTTTAACAAAGGTAATGTCTTTATTTCTCAACTTTCGAACTTGCCGATCAATAATAGAAACTAGAATCTCTTCATACGTCAATTCCTCATTAACCTCAATAGTTTCAATCGGAACAATGAGTGTTGGATCTCCAACTACTTTCTTCAACATAGACACATGAAACACCGGATGCACTAATGACATCTCAGGTGGTAGCTTAAGCTTGTACGCCACCTCAAACACGTAAGCCAAGTCCGCACCATGAAATATTATTTTTCCTTTACGAAATTGTACGGGGCCATACAGTAGAAGTTTCGGAATGTTGTAGTAATTTAAGGAAAGCTCAAAGTGAGGTATGTTGGATAAACTACTCTCTTAGAATTGAATTCCATGACGTTCCCTTAAGTTTTAAGTATGGTTGTCTCAAGTTCCTTATTCTATGTTCTGAGATGTTCCCAATTAATTTGATTATCCCGAATAAGCAAAGTGTCGAGAATTATATATTCAAAACGTGTTCTGAATATTCCTATCACATTATGTTATCCTTCAAGAATGTGTTCAAGAATGATATGTGAATTAGAATGTTATGGCTTTGAGTCATGTTTCAAATAAAAGTTATGATGCCAATTTGTGTGAGAAAAACTCGATATGCTTAAGACTCTTAATTTCTCATATGTGTACTTGAAGTCTTGATTGGAAATGCCTTGTTGTTGATAATCTGTAAAGATGCTTGAAAGTGAAAGAAGTGAGTTGAAGATATAAAGTGTGGCCACTTTACCAAGAATGAAAGTTATGGCCAATGGTGCCAATGAAATGAAATGATGTGAGAAAGGTTATGAAATGAGCCTTGATTCAACTATTCCTAATTGAATTCGAAGATAGATTTGCCTAAAAGCTTATGTACTCAAGTCATGCCCAAATGTGGTTGTTTTAACTAATGCTATTTATGAGTATTTTCAATATGTTTTGCGTTCTTACATATTCGTGAGTGGAAATTGTGTATTGCCCTTTTTGGGGAAAAGTAATTCAAGAATAAATGGTGTGTTACTTGTTTATGATTTTAACTTGTGCTTCGATTGTCAATTATTTTACTCCATTTCTTGGAAAGAAATTTATTGTGCTTACATTCTTCATTTTTAATGAACTTAAAGTTGTGATTTCCGGAATATTATATTTGCTGATATTTATGATGACGATCCATGAAAGGATAGAAATGAAGGTATGGAATATGAAATACGACAATTGTACCATGAATGAAGAATCATATGTATGGCCAAGAAAGCCATTTCGATAATGATGTTGCAAGAGGATGAAAATGCCAATGAGGCTATAAATTGTGTGAAAGGTTATGAGGTAAATGCATTTGTATTGACGTTTCCTTTGTATGCAAATCAAGAAAATATTTTTGGGAGTATCGATAGTCACTGAGGTAGGATAGATTGAAATAACCTAACCCCAAAACTACACGTGTCGTAGGAGTGGATTATGATCATTCCCCTTATTTGGGATGGGATTGTTGATACTCACTTTTTCCCTCGTATTTTTTAAAATGTATATACATACTTTTAAAATGGTATACTTGCATCATCATTTAGTTTAAAAACCTATACAAGCATTTTTCATAATTTTCCATAATTTTTAAAAGCTTTAAATTAATCTCTTTCTACATTTTATTGTGTAAATATCCAATAATTATCCTTTAAATTATTTTTATGATGATTTAATCAACTAACTTATTATTTACACCAACACGTATGTTTTATAATATTTTACTTCATTTTATTTTCATAATTACATTTGCATTTTTAGGCTAATTTCATATTTTTTGCAATAAAAGCCTATATTCATGTATAATCACATTATTTGTGCCAAAATAACTTTTTATATTTTTATAATACTAAGTTATTATTTTCAATCATTTTAGTACACAAATAATATTTTTTGTTATTGACAAGGTGGGTTGCTTTGATGGTAAGCACCCTCCACTTCCAACCAAGAGGTTGTGAGTTCGAGTCACCCCAAGAGCAAGGTGGAGAGTTCTTGGAGGGAAGGATGCCGAGGGTCATTTGGAAACAGCCTCTCTACCCCAGGGTAGGGGTAAGGTCTGCGTACACACTACCCTCCCCAGACCCCACTAGTGGGATTATACTGGGTTGTTGTTGTTGTTGTTGTTGTTATTTACTAATTACTTTATAAATTATTTATTTAATAAATATTGAGTATTTAAAAACTAGCCCCAATTCCTAAACAATTTCGGCCCAAAACCGCCAATAGCTCAGCCCAATAACCCCAGCCCAAAGCAAATGACCCACTAATCCTAAATCTGGTCACAACCCGCCTAAGCCAACACGACCCAACCCTCTTAAAATCCTGGTCATTGATCTTAAAGATCAACGGCCCACATTTAATCCCTCCTTTTAATTATCCCCTAACCCCCAAACCCTAATCACTCCCCTCCAATCCGCCGCTCTCATGTCCTCTCAATCTCCCCTCCCTCTCTGAAGAACCCTAAAACTGTCACCGCCCTAAATCTTCTCCTAATCGCACCAAATATGGGATTCGATGGCTTTTGTTTTACCATATTCGACCTCTTTTTGGTACTAGGTATTCTCCTATAGTGCTTGCCTAAACATGGCAAGCAGATCTCTCCTAAATTGAACAAACATGGTTCAAATCCCTGATTTTTGAGTGTTATTCTGTCTATATGCCTCGTATGCTACTGTGAATACGATATTTTTTATAAACCTTTGATACTTACTTTCCCTAAAAACTAGGGTTTATAGATCTCTTAAATTGATTTTCAGACCTATTTGTACATCTATTTTCCTTGTTTGTCTCTTAAATCACTCTGTTACTGTTAAATTTTTACTACTATATAAAACCCTAACCCATTCCCTTCTAAAGAAAAAAGACTTGAATCGCTAATTTTCACTGAAAACATTAGGGCTTTACTCTGTGCTCACTTATTCTCTTGTTCTGTTTTGGCTCTTGGCCGGCTGAAAGCCAAGGGCACCGGAATTCCTACTTTTCCGACCTTTCTTGGGTGTGAGCACTACCTTGGGTTCTTTGAAAACCTTGGGAACATGACGCATATGGGATTTTGGGTCATATTGCTATTCTCTTCTTGTTTGTTGCGCAATAAGTAGTTAGTTTCTCCACCTTCACAATGTTTATTCCATTATGTTCTAATTAGCATATCTATTTTTTTTAAATTGCATGATTTGATATAATCCATTGACTCTCTTCATGTGTGATTCTGCCTATAGCATGAACGTCTCTAGCATTTTCTCACGCCTAAAATGTTAGTCCCAAAAAATGTCTTTCTATCTAACTTAGGCAATTTGGACAGTTTAAAACATGTTTAGCTTAATGTGTTGACAATTTGAGTGTTTGCATTAATTGTATGGCCTAATCTTGTTTCCTACCTGATTCTCAATTTCTATAGTGATTAATTTATGTTATTAGTATGCCCTGATCCGTTAAGACTTCACTCTAGTTGTAATCTGCTCCCATGACCATGATTGTCACTCAGTATGCTCTTACCATGGCAGTTCTGTACCCCTAACAACTAATTATCTTGGATTAAACTTTCCTGACTTGTTTTCCCTATAATATTTGTAATGTTTGCATATGCACTTTTCCATACATTATTACTTTATTACTATTTTCATTGGTTGATTCCCTATTCTAAGTCTCTAATTCTTGGCCGGCTGAAAGCCAAGGCCCCCGTTCCTCCTAAACTTCCTATTAACCGCCCTAATGTGAGCACTGCTCGGGGTCCACTTTGAGGCCCTTGTGAACTCTGACATGCTAGGGTCTAAGGTTCTTTGGCCACTTTCTTCTTGCCTGCTCAATTATGCCCTTCCTATGCCTACTGAATAAGCCAATTGGCTTGTGTAAATGACGGTTTTCCTGGATCCTTTGATCAACTGTGGTTGTTGGGTTGGTCCAAATTCTCCTGTGATTTCTGAGCTATGCTAAAATCTGTGTGGAGACAAAATTGAAGGCCTAGCAAGGCTAGGTACACTTTGGGCCTGTCTTAGGCCCACTATAGTTAATTTTTACCACTTTGTAATTTATTTCATCATTAAGCCTGGAATAATTCTGTAATAATGATTGGGGTATTAGTGAAATTGGGAAAATGGGTCTATTCTAATGATTGCATGAAATGGTAGAAATCCTGTCTATAGGATCTGAGTGTCTAATTTGTTCAACATGCTCTATGTGCTTGTTAGATACCCTGCTCATAGGACGTAAATCATCTCACATGTTCCACTCTCACGTTATTATCTGCCTACTGTACTGCATCACAATGATTATTCATCAAGTTGCTTCATGTTAGATATCATGCCTATAGGAATATAATCAAATTAGCTACTATTACTGTTATTCCTACTAAATTGCTCGCCTAGAAAGCATGTCCATAGGAATAAAAGGATAAACACCGGTTTCGATTGCTAATTCTTAGAAATCCTGCCTATAGGACTCTGTGGCTCGCCTAGAAAGTATGCTGATAAAATCAACGCTGGCAATTTTGAACTATCAAATTGTTTCACTGCCTTATTTCGCAAACAAGTTAGAAAGCATGCCTTTAGGGTTTGTAATGCTCAGAATCTGCAAATTCGTTGTTCTAAGAAAGCAACATTGTCTGTATGTTTAAAATTCAGAATCACCTAGAAGCCATGACCATAGTATATAAGGATCCCATTTCGTCTTAATTCTGAAATTATCTACTGCCTCATTATGAACCTGTTAGCGTGCATTTGTTGCTTAGATGTGGAGGCTAACTTGATCCATTTACTGCCCTTATGTGTAGTCCTACATGTTTTTAAACTGTCGCCTAGTTTTAACATTTTCTGAGCAGCCTAAGTCAAGTCTAGAACCACCCAAAATTGAGGTCTAAATGCCTCCTGGACCATAAGTATGGGATGGGTAGTGCACGCATAAGGCACGATCTAGAATCAACTAGTGCGCTTTAGGTAATAACTTAAAGATAGTAATCGAGTAACAAGAGATGATAGTCTGTGCCCTCTGAATAATATGAGTAACACCCCATCTAGAGGGAGTTATGAAGTATTATTTATGTTGCACGGGATGATCCTTTAGGCTAAAAAACTTAGGACCCCCCTCCCTCCATACAGTCTTTAAATCAACTATTTGTGTTTATTCAAGGACATTTGATAATAACTTCCTAAACCTCTTGCTTTATCTTTGTTTATCTGACTAATTAATATAATTCAAGTTCGGCCGGGACCCGCAGTTGTGGTCCTCGAAGAGTGCCTAACACCTTCTCTTTGAGGTAATTTGATCCCTTACCCAATCTTTGGTGGCGTAGATTAGTTAAACTAGAGTTATCTGCAAATAGGTGCCGTAACACACCTTAAACCCATTAGGTGGCGACTCTCCTCTTTTAATACTTTCTTAAAAGAGTTGTCACATGTCGAAACCCGATTTTGCGAGGAAAAGGGGGAGCGATAGCATGGCAACTCTGCTGGGGATATTTTTAGGCTCTTACAATAGCGAACTTGGTCTATATGAATTAGTCTTCTTTGCTAAACATGTTTCCTTGTCTCTTATTATTTTGTTATATGAATATCCTGCTACCGTTTCCCTTTTCATTGCTGCATGCGCACCCTTTAACCTATTTTCCCTTTATTTGAATTCGCATTAATATGCAAATCTCTGTTCAACTTGGTTATAACATGCGTTTCCTTTATTTATAGTCATGTTTGCTTGCTCCAAGTCTTTTTAAATTACTACATCATGTCTCTCCCGACCCTTACTCCCTCGTGTACTTTATTACAACCTCCACATTGCGCGAACTAACTTCTTCTTTGTTTTCTTTTCTATGTCTTTACATTTCATTTTAATACTGCATTTACTGTTTTCATCATGCAAAATATTTGACAACGTGTTGTTTTACCTTTGCATAAAGCATGCTCCACATCATATTCCACTCATGCCTAATTAATACCATAGCGGCGCTTGATGAGTGTCCGCGCTCTTCCGAAATCACCCTTTTAAATTTGTAAAGGCTTATTTACGGTACAACTAGTCGAACAGTGGTGCAGTCGACGATTCCGTGCCGTTCCCTCTCAAGTTGTCCACTTGAGGGTACCGGTCTAGACTCTTCTAGAAATCCCTACTCTAATATTAATTATGCATGCATCATGTCCAAACCTACTATGGGTTAGAACGCTGTCCGCGTGATAACCCACTAAGGCAAGCCTTGTCCAAAGTCCGCCGGGATTTCCATAATCCCAATGGACACAATCACGATATGTGCATTATTTGGAGAAAACATGCCAATATGTTGATCATTAATATGTAAATAGCCAAATCCGGAGGGGGAAAAGGCTAACATTATTTGTTTTGCAGAAATGAGGCACGAAGTCCCCAGCTTCGGCATGGTCCAAAATATCCCACCTTTGCTGCTGGATTAGTGGAAAACTCTCTCACCTAGTGATAAAAACCATGTGCAAAGGGTCCTCAGGAATTTACCCTCCTTGTTAGACATTTAGCCAAACAATTCATTAATTGAGGCCGCCACCATGTTTTGGAATGAGAAGAGAGTCGTCTTCCATTTTGGTGACATAGAAATGACTCCCCTTTTAGAAGAAATAGGAGGCTTTGCTGGACTCCCATGGGATAGTCCTAGTTTGTTGGTACCGAAAACCCGCACTTCTCGAGGTTTTCTAATAATGACGGGTTTCAAGAAAAATGATGGGTTAGTCTGCCTGAAGAAATCTTACATACCCTTCGAGTTCCTTTATGAGAGTTATGGGCACAGCAAGTCATATTGCCTTTATAGTGATGAGCTTGCCATCACTTCTCTAGGTTGGACACATCACCGGGTTTTTATATTTATTGTATGTTTTCTGGGGATGCTAGTATTTCCAATACAAGAGAAAGGATCCACAGTCTCCTAGCTATGGTTGCTAGGAATTTAATGGAGGGGATTGGGGGGCAAACTTATACTATTGTCCCTATGATTTTGGCTGAGATGTACCGGGCTTTAGACCGTTGCAAAAAGGAGTATAGACATTTTGAGGGTTGCAATCTGTTGCTGCAAGTATGGTTGTTGGAACACCTTCAGAGAGGAGAATACCGTCAAGAACTTCTATGACGACCGTAGAATGACCACATAGCCTATCACCATCTGAAGAGAATGACTTTTATCCCAAATAGGTTTGCACAACCGGGAAACACTGTGTGATGGGTACATTTCTTTAGCAATTTGACTGATGACAAGGTACATTGGATGTTCGAGTGGTTCCCTAGCAGTTAGTTCATCATCAGGTCGAGAGAGGCTCCCCATCTAGTGCTAAATAGATTGAGAGGAATCTATCCTTATGCTCCTATAAGGGTTATGAGGCAAGCTGGGAGAAAGCAAGTTATACAACGAGTTTCCAAAATTGTTCAGTACAAAGCAGACTTCCAGGGGAATGCCATTCCATTCAAGTGCGAGGCATAACACATGTGGCATCAAAAGTTCATTGTGGAGAACGATATTATCGAGCCAGATTGGTATCATGTCGGCCATGTGTACTTCTATCCATCATGGTTGGAAGATGATATAGCAGGTGATGCCAAGCTAGGAATTTATTTGAGGGATAGGGTCATAGACGACGCTGCTGCAGCACAAGTCAAATACAGGAGGTTGCACAAAATGGTTTTCGAGTTTGAAGCCAGGCATTTGGAACAACATAAAGTAAACATGGAGCAATTAACAAATGGAGGGGAATCGCTACTAAGTCAATAGAGAGGTTGGAGTATTTGTAGAGGGGTTGATGGAGCTCAAGGGAAAGATTAGGAAAAGGATCTCAGACAGTCAGAATGTAGAGGGCAACGAAGGAGGGAATCTAGCCAGGGCATATCTGTTGTTGGACGTGCGCGACCTGGGGAATCTGATTGATGGAGCAAAGTAGGCCAAGCATGGAGAAGGTCCCTCTGGGACCAAATAGATTAGGAATGATGTTTTACTTTCTTTCTAGATTCGTTTTAGACTTTGGTTGTAATAAGGCAAATGCCATTAGTGACTTATTATTATTATGGCTGTTTTAGTTGAGATTTGGTCCATTTATCATATTAATGAAATGACGCAATTATTGGCATCAATTTCCTCCAACTCTATGTATCACTTAGGCCTACCTCAGGCACAATCAGGTCCCTAATTAGGATGTGAATTTATAATTCATCAATATGTGTTTAGACACAGCAAATATCCTTTTACTACTCCTTACTAACTTGTTTACCTCTTTGTTTTCTTCTTTTCTCTGTTTATTCCCATCCCCTAAGTTTGGTTCGTGCATACTGGCATCATCAGCATATCATACCATATCTAGAGGTCCTCTACCTCCTCCTCCTCTAAAAGGGAAAAGCTAAAATGGATGATATGAGTGGTATCAGGAAAGAAAACGCTACACATGCAGAGAATGTCGAGACTTCGGATGGTCGTAGTACTCCAGCGCAGAATGCCTTGGTTTTACAGTTAGAACAAAAGATATTGGAGTTACAAGGGGAACTTGAGCAAAACCCGACACCTCCCCAAAACACGTAGAATAAAAACCCACCACCGAATCCTCCCCCACCCCATCAATACACCACACTTTCTTAGAACCACAACCCTCCACCGATACCTACACCCCAACAACACCATCACCACCCAACTTAATACCCACAAACAACCACATACCACACCTCTCAGAATGAACCACAACCTACTCCTGACTCGCAAAATGCAACCAATGACCACTATTACGCCCAGATTCACGGAGTCCACCAAAGAAATCCCATATATGTTGAAACCTTACCCCATACCCCACAACATACCCTATACATACCCGAATCCGCCGAAAAGGACCTATTTGTTGATACCAAATTTTTCCCTCATATTTTTCAAATATATATATATATACTTTCAAAATAGTGCATATGCATCATCATTTGATTTACAAGCATACATAAGTATTTTCATAATTTTCCATAATTTTTAAAGTCTTTAAATCAATTTATTTCCGTATTTGTTATTATATAAATACCCATTAATTACCTTACAAATAATTTTTATGATGATTTTATCATCTAAACTCATCATTTACACCCATATTAGGTTTTAAATATTTTTAGTACATTTGTTATAATTACATTTGTATTTTAAAGGCTAAAATTGCACATTTTGCAATAATAGCCCATATGTACAGATAATTACATTATTTATACAAAAAATAACTTTTTATATTTTTATAATGTTAGATAATTTATTTTAGTCATTTTCATGCACGAATGATAATTTTGATACTTATTAATTACTTTTATAAATTATTTATTTATTAAACATTGGGTATTTAATATCTAGCCCTAAATTGTTTTTAATTTCGGACCTAACTACCCAATCCTAGCCCAATAACCCTTGATCCCAAACCAATTAACCCAACCCCATACTCGGTCGCGACCCATTTCACTCACCCGACCCAGAACCCCCGACTAATCGTGGTCGTTGATCTTTGAGATCAACTGCCCATATTACACCCGCCCTTTTAAATTATACCCGAACCCCTCTAAAACCTAAACCATTCATCCCTTCACCCACCACCCTCAAACTCTCTCAAACTCCCCTTCTCTCTTTGTCAAACCCTAGCCATATCCCCCCAAGTTTCTCTTCTAATCCCACCGATCATGGGATTCCATGGCCGCTTCTTGCCATATTCGACACCTCTTGGTATTGGAACCTTCTATATACCGCTTGCCTAAACATGGCAAAAAGATTTCATCGATTTCGAACCAAAACTGGTTCATTTCCTTTACCCTTTCCATCTATGTTCGTTCTTATTCGTTTATGGTATGAATCTCTGTGCATTTCCGTGATTCCTACTCACCCTAAAATTAGGGTTTCAGATTCTTTTAAATCGAACCAAATCTGGTTCGATTCTTTGATTTTAAAAGGTATTTCTTTCTATGTTCATCTTATTCTATGCAGCATGTGATTTTCACCTTTTATTTATATTTGGTTTCTGCCGATTTTACACTTTCCCTAAAATTAGGGTTTCAGATTCTTTTAAATCGAACCAAATCTGGTTCGATTCTTTGATTTTAAAAGGTATTTCTTTCTATGTTCATCTTATTCTATGCAGCATGTGATTTTCACCTTTTATTTATATTTGGTTTCTGCCGATTTTACACTTTCCCTAAAATTAGGGTTTGAGACTTTTCTCTTTTCCTTACTGATTTGATTGCATGCGATGATTCTTTTCTTTCTCGTGTTTGATTGATGATTTTCCTTGTTTGGATGTTAATTTCTACTACTATATAAACCCCTCCCCATTCCCCTTTCTGGGATAGACTTGAATCATGAATGTTTACTAAAAACTGAAGTTATTGCTCTTTGTTCTCTAAATACTCTTGTTCTATATTCTGGTTCCTGGCCGGCTGAAAGCCAAGGCCAGAAAATCTGGGTTCTTGCTACTGTGGACTTTGTTCTTTCTTGTTTTTCATTTAACTGGTGAGTTGTTGAACTTTTATCACTCCATTCCTATTTACCTGTCATTAGCATGTGTTTTCACCTCTGAAGGTTGTTGTTCAATATGTTTCCGGGCTATTCTCGTGTGCAATCCTAACTGTCTTACTTCAATTCTAGATATTTATTATCTAAAATGCCATTACGCATGTAGTATGAGACATGTTTAGACCTGCTTGAAGTTGATTAATTTCTTTTTAAGTCTGCCTAGCCTATGTGTTACTTATGTTTAGAACCTTTGCACTTTAGCCATCTCTTTAGTGTTTAAAGATGCTACTAACCCTGTTACTTGAACATGATTTCATATCCCCTTTTATGGATTAGATGACTAAGTATGAAGGTATTCACTAAGTGTTTAGCATAAGTCCGTTTCTAAACTTGTTGTGATGACATGTGGCATGTTTGATCCTGTAAGCTTCTACCATGTCTTGACTTCCCAATAGTGGCCTTAATTTGTTCTCATTCTGTTAAGTTTTGTTGCCAATTGATATGATCCCTTCTTGGGACACTAGCATCTATACNTTAGCCATCTCTTTAGTGTTTAAAGATGCTACTAACCCTGTTACTTGAACATGATTTCATATCCCCTTTTATGGATTAGATGACTAAGTATGAAGGTATTCACTAAGTGTTTAGCATAAGTCCGTTTCTAAACTTGTTGTGATGACATGTGGCATGTTTGATCCTGTAAGCTTCTACCATGTCTTGACTTCCCAATAGTGGCCTTAATTTGTTCTCATTCTGTTAAGTTCTGTTACCAATTGATATGATCTCTTATTGGGACACTAGTATCTATACATAGCATAATCTGAACCCTTTTTTTTCTCTAAATATGAGTCTGTGTACATCAATCTTGCAAACCTGTCTTGTTAGTATATGCATTATGTGTTGAACTTGTTTTTCTGAAACTTTGTTAAGTCTGTTCTCAAAACATAAGCATGTTCTACTACCTGTTCTATGTGCTCAATTTGAATCTGCTTGTATCCCTCAGTGTTGTCCCTTAACCTTAGTCTATTCCCTTATTGCCTGGTCTCTTTTGAGTTCTTATTCTTAGCTGGCTGAAAGCCAAAGCTACTTAGGTTCTATCATTTGACCTCCCTAGTGTGAGCACTGCTCGAGGTCCAATTGAGACCCTTGTGAACTCTGACACCTTAGGATTTTGTCCTTAGGCTTTCTCTGAATTTCCCCTATCAACCTCCCTAGTGTGAGCACTGCCCTGGATTCTTGAAACCCTTGGGAACTCTGACACACTAGGGCTATGGTTCTAATGCTCAACTCTGCCTTGTGCCCACTGGGTGAATCACTTGATTCATGGCTACCTTATGCCCATAAGGATGTAATTTTGTGCTGTTATGAACTATGAGAATGAAGGTCTGGCCTGGTCGGGTGTATCTTTCGGCCTGCTATAGGCTCCCTACAGCTATTCTACTTTGTAATTCATTCTATTCTTTATGGGCCTGTAATAATTATTTGTAATAACAATTGGGGTATTAATAAATTGGGAAACTGGGTTTATTTTAACATTTGCATGCGAATGGGTAGAAATCCTGCCTATAGGTGTTTACTTTGCTCATTCTGCTATTGTGTTAGAAATCCTGCCTATAGATGTTTACTTTGCTCATTCTGCTATTGTGTTAGAAATCCTGCCTATAGATGTTTACTTTGCTCATTCTGCTATTGTGTTAGAAATCCTGCCTATAGATGTTTACTTTGCTCATTCTGCTATTGTGTTAGAAATCCTGCCTATAGATGTTTACTTTGCTCATTCTGCTATTGTGTTAGAAATCCTGCCTATAGATGTTTACTTTGCTCATTCTGCTATTGTGTTAGAAATCCTGCCTATAGATGTTTACTTTGCTCATTCTGCTATTGTGTTAGAAATCCTGCCTATAGATGTTTACTTTGCTCATTCTGCTATTGTGTTAGAAATCCTGCCTATAGATGTTTACTTTGCTCATTCTGCTATTGTGTTAGAAATCCTGCCTATAGATGTTTACTTTGCTCATTCTGCTATTGTGTTAGAAATCCTGCCTATAGATGTTTACTTTGCTCATTCTGCTATTGTGTTAGAAATCCTGCCTATAGATGTTTACTTTGCTCATTCTGCTATTGTGTTAGATAACATGCCTATAGGTGTTTACTTTATTCAAATACATTCTGATATTGTATGGTTTTTTTAGCAAATATACTACTAGGTTATTACCCTAGTAGCTATTATATATAAAAAAATCCCCAACTGGGTAAAAATTACAAAATGTTTAAATAATCTACCAACAAAGCAAAGCAGAAGGACCGTAATAACGATGGAAACTAAAAGACTAGTGATTTGAAGCATCCAAGTGTTGCTGACGATTGTGAATGTACACACCAGTTGCCAACAATTTGTTGTAGCACCTTCAAAGCTCTCACCAGGCGCCATTTGTTGCAATCCAAGGAGTAGGTATGTTTAAATCCAGTAGTTGTCTAGCAAAGCATTTTGGACATTGTGTTCTTGGGGCTGAAAATTCCAGCATCATTGTTGATACATTGAGCATGAATTTGAGATGAATACTTACTAGAGACAGAGCTGCCCGCTTGATACATGAAGACAATATAGTGTCTTTTCATCTCCAGATTGAGCATGTATGCACACTAATACCACTAGATAATGATATGACAATATACTGTCAATACCAAAACAATAGATGGAAGCAACAGTTTTCCTTGTATTTCATGTGAGTAGGCATCCTCAGTTTGATATACCAGTACCTATAAATAATACACAAAGTGGCTGTTCATGTGCAGCCATATAGTGTGTATAAATGCAATCACATTTAGTATAATCTGTATCTATGAGATGGCTGCTTGACTCCACGGTTCTGTATGGTGTTACACCACCCCCAGACTGAGCATGATAACATGCTAATATCACTGAGAGATGGTCTAACATCACACAAGTAATACACAGTAGTCAAGCTCAGTCCAAGTGATAATTGTCTGTGTATGTACATCTGATTGATGTCCAAGTCAAATTGCTTTATAGCAGGATAACTTCCATTTTCTGATCCTGACTTTTTCTATTGTATATTAGATAACCTGCCTATAGGTGTTTATTTTGCTCGAATAAGCTATGTGGATAACCTTCCTATTCGGCTTTTTAGATACTACGCCTATATGGAATAAAATAATCAAAGTTCAATTTGCATTGCAACATATTCATTAGGCGTCATGATCATAGGGTCATTTATAAATCTGCATTTTTAGAAGTCATGCCCATACGGTTCTTAATTGATTGATATGCTATTGTCATATTTGCTCATTTAGTATATAAGAACTAAAACCAGTTTCAACCATTAAGAGCAGGAATCATGTCTATAGGGTAATCACTATCTGTGTTAAGCACTAAAATCAGGCTTTAAAACACTGCCTCGTTGAGCGCCAGTAGAAAGCATGCCTATAGGAACAACTGAGTAATTTTGAATATATCTCGTGTTTATTACTGCCATATAATGAGTAAATCACCTAGATAGCATGTTTATAGGTTTCAACCGCT
>AWOL01S0004307.1:10449-24870 GCA_000715115.1 Nicotiana otophora
TTGGGACTACGGACGTATTCCGGGAGATCCCCCAGCACTGCATATTTAAATTGGGACTACGGACGTATTCCGGGAGATCCCCCAGCACTGCATATTTAAATTGGGACTACGGACGTATTCCGGGAGATCCCCCAGCACTGCATATTTAAATTGGGACTACGGACGTATTCCGGGAGATCCCCCAGCACTGCATATTTAAATTGGGACTACGGACGTATTCCGGGAGATCCCCCAGCACTGCATATTTAAATTGGGACTACGGACGTATTCCGGGAGATCCCCCAGCACTGCATATTTAAATTGGGACTACGGACGTATTCCGGGAGATCCCCTTATCTTGCATATTTACTTTGGGACTACGTACTTATTTCGGAAGATCCCACAGCACTGTATATTTATTTTGGGATTACGGGACGGTATACCGGTAGATTTCCCCTGTGGTTATATCTTTGTTCAGAGCTGCAAATCTTCCATGCTCAGGTCTCACGGGTTGACTTATACTCGAAGGATATTATTTGAAAAGTTTATATTTGAAAATTATTTATCTCGAAGGAACTATATTTGAAGATATTTATTTGAAAGGGTTATACTTGAAAAGTATTTATCTTGAAAGAACTATGTTTGAAGGAAGTATATTTCAAAAATAATTTCTTATTGGAAAGGATTATATTCTAAAGACCTCAATTTAAAAACTTACGGGTGAAAGTTTACACTTGAAGGATTTGACTAATTTATTGAGGTTGCTGGCTGAGACCTGATGTGAAAACTATTGCATCTGCTGAGTTACTACTTGCCTTTACTGTATTGTGATTTCTGGATTTGGGTTGTGTTTTCGTTCATTCTTCTGTGTCTTATTCTGGTGTTCCGCTGTCAGTTGTTGTTTTTCCTTCCTTATTGTAGTTGCTATGTCGTTAGCCATAACGCGGGGTCCTTATATAGATGTCATGTTCTGTCATCCCTATAATTATACTTGTTTAATTTATTAGACCAATGGGTGTCTTGACTAGTCCTCGTCACTACTTCACTGGGGTTAGTCTTGATACTTACTGGGCACCGCTATGGTGTGCTCATGCTACTCTTCTGTTGTGCAGATCCAGGTACTTGTTCGTTAGCTATCTGTGTGGATTGTTGCTGTGGAGACTAAAGGTAAACTTGTTGTTGCGTTCGCAGGCTTCGGAGTCACCTTCAACTTTTCGTTTTGCACTGTTTATTCTTATTTCTAGACAGTTGTATTTAGAAGTTTTCTAGCAAACACTCTATAGAGCTTATGAGTTGTACTACCGGTTTTGGAAGTTATAAGAGATTCTATTCAAATAATGTTGTTCTAATTATTGTTAGGCTTACCCAGTCCCTAAGACTAGGTGCCATCACGATACCCAGACGGAGGGAAAATTGGGTCATGACAAGTTGGTATCAGAGCTCTAGGTTTATGGGTGCTACGAGTCATAAGCGAGTTTAGTAGAGTCTTGCGGATCGGTATGGAGACGTCTGTACTTATCTTCGAGAGGCTATGAAACTATTAGGACAATTTCACTTCTTTCATTCCTATCGTGCGAGCTTATTGATCTCGAAGTTTGAACTTTTATCATTCCATTCTCTCATAGATGGTGAGGACACGAGCTGCAGTTATCGACGATGCTGCTCCCGGAGCAGGTATCGGTAGAGGCAGAGGCAGAGGACAACAAGGAGTAAGTGCCACAGCCAAAGCATCTAGCAGGGTAGCAGCATCTGAGGAAGAGCAGCTTAGACTTGCAAGGTTCAAGAACTATGACCCTCCTACATTTAGTGGTTTGGCTTCGGGGAGTGCACAGGGTATTCTGGAGAAATGTCACCGCATTCTCCGTACTATGGGTATTGTGGAGACGAACGGGTTGCTTTTACTACGTTCTAGCTCAGGGGAGCGGCTTACCAGTGGTGGCGGGCATATGAGTTGGGTAGCCCGGCCGAGTTAGCTTCACTTACATGGGTTCGGTTTTCAGAGATGTTCCTGGGAGAGTTTGTTCCTCAGTCCCTCCGAGATGTATGGCGTGTGGAGTTTGTGAAGCTGCGCCAGGGCACTATGTCAGTGTCAGAGTATGCCGTGAGATTCAGTGATTTGGCCAGGCATGCACCTGCTTTGGTCGCCACAGTTAGAGAGTGTGTCCGTAGATTCATTGAGGGACTCATACATGATATTCGGTTCAGCATGGCTCGTGAGTTAGAGTCAAATATTTCGTTTCAGCAGGTTGTAGGTATCGCCCGCCGAGTAGAGGGCATATGGGACCAGGAGAGAGAAGATAGGCGAAGCCACGAGAGAGAGTATAAGTAAGATCAGGAAAGAGAGGACAGGGAGGTGAGAAAGCCTTGTAGACTGGAGAGATCTTGTGGTCCTTATTATAGAGGCAGGGTATGACATGGTAGAGGTTTTATGGGTTAGCCAGTTCAGTTTGCACTTCAGGCTTCGCACCATGTTTCAGGTGCTCATGGGTCTCAGAGTAACTGTACCGCACAGTTCCCACAGCCACGTCAGCAGAGAGGTTGCTTCGAGTGTGGAGATACCAACCACAGGGTGAGAGATTGTCCTAGACTCCGGACAAGTGTGTCACATCGGAGTATTCAGGCGAGTAGAGGGCGTCCAATAGGGGAAGGCCCATCCCGCTGATGTGTTTCATATAGTAGGCTTGAGGCCACTGTGCTAGATGATGTCATACAGGTAGGCTTTTGATTTGTTATGAAGGGGAACTATTCGTATTTTGATTCGGTTCTGCTTATCGAGGCGAGTTCCCCTATTTGTTATCCCACCTATGGGTGAGTTCATGACTTAGTATTATGTTTAGGTGTTTACCCCTGTTGGGAGACTCTATGAGTGGTAGCCCATGTCTATCATTTGTTTATATTCATTATCGAAAGTTTTGATACTAGAAGTGAATTCATGTTGTCCATTATGGCAGGTTTGATGTGATTCCTGAGTAAATTGGTTACGATTTATGAATTGATACTCTACTGGGGTGAGTGTTTAGTAAGTGTTGTGATTTTATCGGCAGAATTGAATTAGTGGAAGATTTCCATTGGTATGATGTGTATTCGATTTGTGATTCAGAGTTGAGGGTGAGACCCTCGCGATTCCATGTGATTTGATATGTTTGAGTCGGGCTGCGTGCTGCGGTGGAAGTTATATCAGGATGAGATCCTTGTGATTTGTTCATATACTTTAATTTTTCCTTTTAAATTTATTTGTAGGATGGTACTCCTAGAGAGTTGTGCCTGTCGGGCTTATTTGATATTTCTCTTATGTGTTTCTCTTTACATATTCAGTCATGTTTTTCGTTCTGTGCTGCTTGAGTTTTAGCTTGCGGGGTGTGTGCCCGGTGGTGTTAGTTGTAAATTGTTGATTCNTCCTCAGTCCCTCCGAGATGTATGGCGTGTGGAGTTTGTGAAGCTGCGCCAGGGCACTATGTCAGTGTCAGAGTATGCCGTGAGATTCAGTGATTTGGCCAGGCATGCACCTGCTTTGGTCGCCACAGTTAGAGAGTGTGTCCGTAGATTCATTGAGGGACTCATACATGATATTCGGTTCAGCATGGCTCGTGAGTTAGAGTCAAATATTTCGTTTCAGCAGGTTGTAGGTATCGCCCGCCGAGTAGAGGGCATATGGGACCAGGAGAGAGAAGATAGGCGAAGCCACGAGAGAGAGTATAAGTAAGATCAGGAAAGAGAGGACAGGGAGGTGAGAAAGCCTTGTAGACTGGAGAGATCTTGTGGTCCTTATTATAGAGGCAGGGTATGACATGGTAGAGGTTTTATGGGTTAGCCAGTTCAGTTTGCACTTCAGGCTTCGCACCATGTTTCAGGTGCTCATGGGTCTCAGAGTAACTGTACCGCACAGTTCCCACAGCCACGTCAGCAGAGAGGTTGCTTCGAGTGTGGAGATACCAACCACAGGGTGAGAGATTGTCCTAGACTCCGGACAAGTGTGTCACATCGGAGTATTCAGGCGAGTAGAGGGCGTCCAATAGGGGAAGGCCCATCCCGCTGATGTGTTTCATATAGTAGGCTTGAGGCCACTGTGCTAGATGATGTCATACAGGTAGGCTTTTGATTTGTTATGAAGGGGAACTATTCGTATTTTGATTCGGTTCTGCTTATCGAGGCGAGTTCCCCTATTTGTTATCCCACCTATGGGTGAGTTCATGACTTAGTATTATGTTTAGGTGTTTACCCCTGTTGGGAGACTCTATGAGTGGTAGCCCATGTCTATCATTTGTTTATATTCATTATCGAAAGTTTTGATACTAGAAGTGAATTCATGTTGTCCATTATGGCAGGTTTGATGTGATTCCTGAGTAAATTGGTTACGATTTATGAATTGATACTCTACTGGGGTGAGTGTTTAGTAAGTGTTGTGATTTTATCGGCAGAATTGAATTAGTGGAAGATTTCCATTGGTATGATGTGTATTCGATTTGTGATTCAGAGTTGAGGGTGAGACCCTCGCGATTCCATGTGATTTGATATGTTTGAACCGGGCTGAGTACCGCGGTGAAAGTTATATCAGGATGGGACCCTTGTGATTATTCATATGCTTTAATTCTTTCCTTGTTATATTGCTTTGTAGGTTAGTATTGATAGAGAGTTGTGCCTAGTCGGGCTTGTTTGGTAGTTTCCTTATATGTCTCTCTTTTCATATTCAGTCAATTTCGTTCGGTGCTCCTAGAGTTTTAGCTTGCGGGGTATGTGCCCGGTGGTGTTAGTTGTGACTTGTTGATTCGGGTGTATAGTTAAGAGGTCTTCGTGTTTCTTGCATCGTTGTCAGTGTTGTGGAGGTTTGAACAGGGTTCTCATTGATATGAGGCTAATTGCCGGTGATGGTTTTGATTACGAGCAACTATTGTGATCAGAAATGTTATTATGGTCCTATGTGTGGTATGTCTTGTTGTGTGGTCGTACCTTGCGGGTGTAGGCATGAGTTGTTACCGCTGGTTGAGACTGATATCGGTTATGGATTTAGAATCAGATCTTTTGAAAATAAATGAAAGGTGAGAATTTTTTACTCTAAAGCTTATTAGTGTTGGCAGAAAGGATAAATTACAGTTGAGATGGTGTCGTCAGGCTTATGCGGATTTGGAGTGGCGTGGGGTCACCCACGGGTCTATGTTGAATATGTGCTTTCAGTAATTTCAAGACTTCGAGGTGATGCTTAGCACGTTCGAGGACGAGCGTTTGTTTAAGAGGGGAAGGATGTAACGACCCGGCCATTCATTTTGAGAATTTACGTCCCATTCGACAGCATAAGGCCCTGAGCATCTTCGTATTATGTGCCTTGACTTGTGTGCGTGGTTGAATTCAATTATCAGGTGATTCAAAGGGGATTGGGACACTTAGTCCCTAAATGAGAGCTTAAGTCTTAGAATTTGGACCATGGTTGGAACTGTGTGAAGACGGATCCGGAATGGAATTCGGTCGACTCCGTTAGCTCTATTGAGTGATTTTGAGCTTAGGAGCGTATCCGAAATGTGTTTTGGAGGTCTGTAGTAGATTTAGGCTTGAATTGGCGAAAGCTAAATTTTCGGTGATTTCGGCCGATAGTGGAAATTTTGATATCGAGCTCGGAATGGATTTCCGAAGTGGTTGTAGGTTTGTATAGTCATTTGTGACCTGTGTGCAAAATTTGAAGTCATTCGGACGTGGTTTGATAGGTTTCGGCATCGGTTGTAGGAATTTGAAGTTTCAAGTTCTTTAAGTTTGAATTGGAAGGTGATTCGTGATTTTAGCATTAGTTGATGTGATTTGAGGGCTCGAATAAGTTAGTATGGTGTTTTAGGATTGGTTGGTATGTTGGTTGAGGTCCCGGGGGGCTCGGGTGAGTTTCGAGTGCTTAACGGATCAAACGTTGGATTTGTGTTGCTGCTGAAGTCTTCAGGCATCTGTCATTTTCGTACCTGTAGTGGGGAGACCGCAGAGTGATCGCATGTGCAGAGAGGCAAACGCAGAAGCAGATTTGGGATGTGTGGTCAGGTGTCGCAGGTGCGATGGGAAATGCCACATCTGCGATGCCCGCAGATGCGCTAAAGGACACGCAGGCGCGGAGGAGATCGCAGAAGCGGACAATAGTCTGCAGACGCGCACTCGCAGGTGCGGCCCTTTTTCCACAGAAGCGGACCCAGCCCTCTTAAGTCGTTTCCTCACCTGCGAAGGACATTCCGCAGGTGCGGCATCGCAGGTGCGAGCCAAGGTCCGCAGATGCGGAATAACTGGGCAGAAAAGGGGCAGATTCGAGGGTTTGAAGTTCACTTCACAAATTTGATTGAGAGCTCGGTAGAGGGAGGAATTTGGAGAGATTTTTGGAGGAAGTTTTTGGGTAATGATTCTTAACTCCCTTATAGTTATATTCCACTAATCTATGCTCAAATTCATCGTTTAAATTCGGATTTGGGATGAAAATTTGAGAAACGTTCTTAGGCTGAATTTTGGGGTTTTGATCGAGATTTTGGTGTCGGATTTTAGTAAATTTGATATGGTTAGACTCGTGAGTGAATGAGCTTTCGTATTTTATGACTTTGACCCGATTCCGGGAAGTGGGTCCCACGGGCGAGTTTGAGTTAATTTCGGATTTTTTGTTAAAATATTGATTTCGTTAATTAGATGAGTTTATTATTGTTGTAATTATGATATGTAATTGCTTTTGGCTAGATTTGGGCCATCCAGAGCCGGATATTCGTGGAAAAGGTATTCTTACGAATTGATTGAGCTTGACTCGAGGTAAGTATCTTGTCTAACCTTGTGTGTGGGAACTACCCCTTAGGATTTGAGTCATCTATGTTGATTGTAGTCTGTGAACGCGAGGTGGCGAGTGCGTGCTCGGACTTATTTGTGGAAAGTTGGCCTTTTAGGGTTCTTATATCCTTATATTCACTGTGTATGATGTTGTTGTTGATACATTTGAATTCCTATTTGCTAATTTCACCTCTACATGCTTTGATTAGAGATAATTGCTTTAGGATCCACTCTTATTGTCTATTTGACACTTATTCGACTTAACCAAATATTTTACCTCTTCTATCGTTGTGCTATATTTTTCATAACTTCTTATCTTTAATTGAAATCATTATTTTCTCACCCTATAATTGTTTAGTCTTAATTGGAGTTATGATTATCTTCCGCTGCTTATCCTTACTTGAATTGTTGAATTTTCCTCGTAATTGCTCAATCTCAAAAGGAGTTTAGACAACCTATATCTTAGTTGACTTGCCATTATTTGGAACTATTTGACTCGTGTTGGCTGTTTTTTGTTGATTTGAATATTGTTGAATTGTTGCTACATTTTTGTTTTGTTTTCCCTTGTTAAGCTGCTCTCCTTGTGCCCAACATTCTTTATTGTGGTTATTCCTTGTGAATGAGTTATACCGTTCTTGTTATTTAAATTCTTGAGTTGATTTGCTCGCCGTACTTTGCATTTCGTTCATTGTTGCTTTTGTACTCGTTGTGGTGATTTACGAGGTTTCTGTCGTGTTATAGTTGGTATCTCTGTTGTTTGCGCTGCATATTTAAATTGGGACTACGGACGTATTCCGGGAGATCCCCTGGCACTGTATATTTAAATTGGGACTACAGATGTATTCCGGGAGATTCCCCTATCTTGTATATTTTCTTTGGGACTACAAACGTATTCCAGGAGATCCCCCAGCATTGGATATTTAAATTGGGACTGCGGACATATTCTGGGAGATCCCCCAGCACTGCATATTTAAATTGGGACAACGGGCGTATTCCGGGAGATCCCCCTGTCTTGCATATTTACTTTGGGACTACGGACGTATTCCGGAAGATCCCCAAGCACTGCATATTTATTTTGGGATTATAGGACGGTATTCTGGTAGATGTTTTCTGTGGTTATATCTTTGTTTGGAGCTACAAATCTTCCATGCTCAGGTGTCACAGGGTGACTTATACTCGAAGGATATTATTTGAAAAGTTTATATTTGAAAAGTATGTATCTCAAAGGAATTATATTTGAAGATATTTATTTGAAAGGGTTATACTTGAAAAGTATTTATCTTGAAAGAACTATGTTTAAAGACTAATTATTTGAAAAGTTTATATTTGAAAGGTTTTATCTTGAAAGAACTATGTTTGAAGGAAGTATATTTCAAAAATACTTTCTTATTGGAAAGGATTATATTCTAAAGACCTCAATTTAAAAACTTACGAGTAAAAGTTTACACTTGAAGGATTTGACTAATTTATTGGGATTGTTGGCTGAGACCTGATGTGAAAACTATTGCAGTTGCTGAGTTACTACTTGCCTTTACTGTATTGTGATTTCTGGATTTGAGTTGTGTTTTCGTTCATTCTTCTGTGTCTTATTCTGGTGTTCCGCTGTTACTTGTTGTTTTTCCTTCCTTATTGTAGTTGCTATGTCGTTAGCCATATCGCGGGGTCCTTAGATAGATGTCATGTTCTGTCATCCCTATACTTATACTTGTTCAGTTTATTAGATCAATGGGTGTCTTGACTAGTCCTCTTCACTACTTCACCGAGGTTAGTCTTGATACTTACTGCACACCGTTGTGGTGTGCTCATGCTACTCTTCTACACATTTTTTGTGCAGATCCAGGTACTTGTTCGTTAGCTATCTGTGTGGACTATTGCTGTGGAGACTCAAGGTAAACCTGTTGCTGCATTCGCAGGCTTCAGAGTCACCTTCAACTTTTCGTTTTGCACTGTTTATTCTTATTTCTAGACAGTTGTATTTAGAAGTTTTCTAGCAAATACTTTGTAGAACTTATGACTTGTACTACTAATTTTGGGAGTTTTAAGAGATTCTATTTAAATAATGTTATTTTAATTATTGTTAGGCTTACCCAGTTCCTAAGACTAGGTGCCATCACGATACCCAGACGGAGAAAAAATTGTTTCGTGACACGCTCATAAGTCCAAAATCACCATACGGAGCTATTGACATCATCAAAATTTTATTCTAGAGTTGTTTGCTCAAAAGTAAACTCTCCGGTCAACTCTTTCCATTTAAGCTTCAAATTAAAGATTGTTCTTTTAATTTAATTCTGAATCTTCAGTAAATCAAACTCGACCACACCCGCGGGTCATAATACATATTGCGAAGCTGCTCGAGACCTTAAGTCACAGAACGGTGCGTAAATTCTTAAAACGACAAGTCGGGTCGTTACAGGGTTGCACGCCGCAACAGAATGAGAAAAGAAATAATTGGTTGTGACTGCTTAAATAATTTCAATTATTGATATGATTTACCTGTCTTACTTCTATTCCTGTTATTATTATTATTATTATTGTTATTATTATTATTATTACTACTATTATTATTATTATTATTATTACGTACAGGTTAATGTAAGTGACATGCCTTAGCCTCGTCACTACTTCGTCGAGGTTAGGCTCGGCACTTACAAAGTACATGGGGTCGGTTGTACTCATACTACACTCTGTACTTCTTGTGCAGATTCCGGAGTTGGTCCCAGCAGTGTACTATAGATTTTGCTCGGATTCAGCTATCAGTGGAGACTTGAGGTATAGTTGCACGGTGAAGTCCCCTTCTACTTTATTTTAGTTGTGTGCTTTCTTTAAGACATATTTATTTTTATTCAGACCCTTGTTTGTATTATTATAGAAGCCCGTGCACTTGTGACTCTAGTTCTGGGTTGGTATTTAGACAGCGTTATTATTTTTTTATTAATTAAATAAAATAGATTGTTAAAAATAGTTTAAATTATTCTAACGTTGGCTTTCCTAGCAAGTGAAATGTTAGGCGTCATCACGGTCCCGAAGGTGGGAATTTCGGGTTGTGACAACTTTATTCTTTATTGTTGAGTTTAATAAAAAGATTTAAATTGGTATTCTTTCAACAATATGTGTAAGACATGAAAGAAGACCAAAACAAGAAAGAGAATAAATAATTTCATAGGAAACAAGAAAGGGAGAAATTTTTCCAGAGGAAATCCATATGGAGAACTAAAGAAAAAAGGTTTAAAATGAAGAAGAAGGTGAAAAACAAAGAAGAATGGTGAAAAATGAGGAAGAAAGATGGATATAACTGACTAAAATAAGGAGAATATTTATTTAAAAAAATAAATTTGAAAGAGGGTTAGGCTAATTAACCATTATTTTCTGTTAGGTGGGCCATTTTGATGGCTATGTTCAGCTACCACATGCTCCCAAGAGAGTATCTACACATGTTATGTCACGTCAGCGACAAGAGAGAGCGGCAATATAGTTTGGGTGGGTTTTGGGGACACCGAATAGTTTAAGTAGGAAACTGACAAAAATGTGATAGTCTAAGAGGATTTTAGGGTACTAACTCTTTTAAAAACTATAGATGTTATAATTTAAGTAAAATCAAACTTGAAAGATTTAAAATTTTGATAATCAATCATTTACTCACTTTCTATTAGTGTTTCACTCATTCTCGATTCTCATCCATTGCTTCTGACTCAAGTCTAACTATAGTAAACGTTAGTGTAATCTTGACTTTATAATTATAGTTTGGTAAAAACTTTAGTATTATATATCTGTTGGTGCACATTGACTTTGAAAACTCATTATGGAAGAGGCTTAATCATCATTAGCAGATGATACAAACTTAAAATCTATACTAAAAACAGATAGGAATAAAGAATTAATAGAAATAGCCGCTCATCCCAATTGCTTAAATTAAAAATATATGTGTCACGACCCAATTTCACTTATAGGTCGTGATGGCACCCAACACTACAGCTAGGCAAGCCAACTTAATAAAATAAGTATATATTAACAAAATTTAAAACCAAGACAAATAATAAGACGCCAAATTCTACCAATGTGTGTGCCAAGACCTGGTGTCACAAGTATTTGAGCATCTAGTAGATTATACAAAATCCCAAATATTGTCTGAAATAAAATAGACAATATGAGTACGTAAACAACATGTACCCAGTAAGTATCAAGCCTAATCTCGAAGTGGTAGAGACGAGATGCCGACTTTGACACTCACTATGGGTCAATAATAATAATTGCAATACGACTAGAATATTTAAATCAGCATGATTCACAGAATTTACAATAATTTATTTAACCAGCGAAAATAATCAAATTCCTTCAAATGCAATAATTCTCAATATATTAATTAAATTTCTTCAATTCAAATAATTTCTAAATTTATCAATAAATCTCATTTACAGAAATAACAATTTATTCCTCAACAAGCAGGCATAATAATTCATTAAATTTCAAGGATTCTCAAATTTATCAATTAGTTACGCAAGCTTGAAATAGCTATTAAAGTATCATGTAATTATTATTATTAAGCACGATTTCTGATGAGGACGTACGGCCTGATCCAGAGTGTCGTGTACACTGCCGAGGGACGTGCGGCACGATCTATAGATGCATCTATCCTGCCGAGGCGTTCGGCCCACTCCACTAGAAAGGAGGACATTTTCTTATGTACCTCCGGAATGAGAGTATATTTGTTATAAGATAAATTCAGGAGGGAGAACAATTTCTCTTAACAATTAATTAATTGAAACAGAAAAATCAAGTATATGAGATTTTCATATTTTAATTAATTAATTTTATATATATATATATATATATATCGAATAATATTAATTAAACAAAGAATACAATTTACACAAGTAATTCATGCTTTGAGTCCTAAACTACCCGGACTTTAGCATTAATAGTAGCAATGCATGAACTCTCGTCACCTCGTGCGTACGTAGCCCCCACAATTAGCAACAATTATTTAATTTTAATCACTTATGAGGTAATTTCCCCCCTCACAAGATTAGACAAGAGACTTACCTCGTCTTGCTCCAATTTAATCCACTAGAAGGTCTTTTCCACGATTATCCAACTATGTCTGGCTCGAATCTAGCCAAATATAATTCGATACAATCACTAAAAATTATAGGAATCAATTCTATAAGAAAATACTGCATTTTTAATAAATATTTCGAAATTAATTAAAACTTCGTCTGTGGGACCCACGTCTCGGAATCCGGCAAAAGTTACGAAATATGAACATCCATTCAACCACGAGTCTACCCATATCAAAATCACTAAATTTCGATAACGATTCGACCCTCAAATCCTCAAATCTATCCAAGAGGGTTTTCAAATTTTTTCAACTCAATTCACCAATTAAATGATAAAAATAGTGATGGATTCGGGTAATTTAACTAATATTGAGTTAAGAACACTTACCCCGTTATTTTCTCTGAAAATCTCCCAAAAATCGCCTAAATCCGAGCTCCAAATCATTAAAAATGGAAAATGGGACGAAGACCCATTTTCAGAAATTAAACTCTCTGCCCAGTGATTTCTTCTACACGATCGCGTAGCACAAATTTTACTTCCCAAACATTAACCCTACGCGATCGCGGAAAATCACACGTGATCGCGAAGCATTAAGCGCGCGATCAGCTTCTGCTTCGTTTCCTCTTCGCGAACGCAGCCTTAGCCACGCGTTCGCATAGCACAACTGAATCCAACCTACGCAATCGCGGACTTGCCCACGCGATCGCATAGAACAATTTCTCAACTTCCAAATTAATCCTACGCGATCGCAACCCAATCCACGTGATCGCGTATAAGGAAATCAGAAGAAAATTTCCAGCATCTATCAACAATGTTCCAAAAGCCAAAAATGATCTGTTAGCCATCTGAAACTCACCCGAACCCTCCGGGACCTTAACCAATTATACCAACAAGTCCTAAAACATCATACGAACTTAGTCGAAACCTCAAATCACATCAAAGAACGCTAAAAACACAAATCATCCTCCAATTCAAGCTTAATGAAACTTAAAATTTTCAACTTCTTCATTTGGTACCAAAACCTATCAAATCAACTCTGATTGATCTCAAATTTAGCACACAAGTCATAAATGACATAACGGGTATATAAAATGTTTCATAATTAGATTCAGACTCCGATATCGAAAAGTCAACTCCCCGGTCAAACTTCCAAACTTAAATTCTTATTTTAGCCATTTCAAGCCTAATTTAACTATGGACTTCCACATAAAATTTCGAACACGCTTCTAAGTCCAAAATAACCATACGGAGCTGTTGGAATCGTCAAAATTCTATTCCGGGGTCGTTTTCTCAAAATGTTGACCGAAGTCAAACTTAGCACTTTAAGGCCAACTTAAGGAACGAAGTGTTCCAGTTTCATCCCAAACACTTCCAAATCCCGAACTAACTATCCCCGCAAGTCATAAATCATTAAAAGAATAAACGAGAAGTTTTATTTTAGAAAACGGGGTTCTAAAAGTTAAAATAACGGGTTGGCTCATTACATTCTCCACCTCTTAAACAAACGTTCATCCTCGAACGATTTTAGAATTGTACCTGGAGTGTTGAATAAGTGTGGATATCTGCTCCACATGTCTTCCTCGGCCTCCCAAGTCGCTTCCTCGACTGGTTGGCCCCTTTACTGGATCTTTACTGCAGAAATCCTCTTGGACCTCAACTGGCGAACGTGTTTATCAATAATGGCAAATGGCTCTTCTTCATAACCCAAACTCCTATTTAGCTGAATTGTGCTGAAGTCCAACACATGTGATAGGTCAGCATGGTACTTCCGGAGCATAGATATATGGAAGACCGGATGAACTCCCGATAGACTGGGAGGCAATGCAAGCTCATAAGCAACATCCCCAACTCGTCTCAATACCTCAAATGGGCCTATAAACCTTGGGCTCAACTTGCCCTTCTTCCCGAATCTCATAATTCCTTTCATCGGCGAAACCTTCAAGAGAACTTTTTCACCTACCATAAATGATAAATCGCGCGCTTTCTGATCCGCATAACTCTTCTGTCTGGACTGTGCTGTACGAAGTTCCTCCTGAATCAACTCTACCTTTTCCAAGGCATCCTTTACCAAATCAGTACCATATAGCTGTCATGACCCATTTTTCCCTCCGTTAGGTATCGTGATGGCACCTAGTTTTAGGGACTAGGTAAGCCTAACAATAATTAAAAAAATAACATTATTTAAATAGAATCTCTTAAAATTCCCAAAACCGGTAGTACAAGTCATAAGATCTACAGAGTGTTTGCTAGAAACTCTAAATACAACTGTCCAGAAATAAGAATAAACAGTGCAAAACGAAAACTGGAAGGTGACTCCGAAGCCTGCGAACGCAGCAGCAGGTTTACCTTGAGTCTCCACAGCAACAGTCCACACAGCTAGCTAACGAACAAGTACCTGGATCTGCACAAAAATATGCAGAAGAGTAGCATGAGCACACCACAGCGGTGCCCAGTAAGTATCAAGACTAACCTCGGAGGAGTAGTGACGAGGGACAGTCAAGACACCCACTGGTCTAATAAACCGAACAGATATACGTACATGAATAAGAGAAGTATGATGTCTACATAAAGACTATGCAATATGTCTCACAATACAGTAATGGCATTAAAGCA
>AWOL01S0004310.1:0-12540 GCA_000715115.1 Nicotiana otophora
CTTTTCAATGTTTGATTATTGGGGCACATCTTCTCTTTGTTCATGGATGAGTTTGGGTACAAGAAAATCTAACAGGCTTGTTCGGTCAGGTTTATTCGGTTGAGCGGCGATCGCACTCATTTCGGGGCGTGACATATTGATTGTTGATTGTTGATTAATCTTATGGGTGATTAAGAATGATATTGATTAGAACAATTTTAGATCTTAGGATTAACTAGGACGAAGAGGATGGGTTGTTGGGTGTAGAAACACCATTAATAAAGGCTATGATGCTTTATGCCTACCAAGTGTTTGATAAAATATCTAAGTGACTAAAACATGAGCATTATTGCTAATATTGGTTCCTCTTGATATATACTGCCCTAGTGTATTGTTGAAAGAGGCAACAAGCATTGTGATAAACTTAAAAAGGCCAAAGTAAATGTATGTGAGGCAAAGTCTCTATGTTTGTGAATGTTTATGAATCTCCCTTTGTCTCATTCTTTATGACTATTACGAATTGCATCATAAAGTAATTATACCTCAATTCCATGAATAGTAGTAGAACTTTTGTTCTCTATATAACATAGTTTCATAATTCTTTCTATATCCCATGAGCCTCAGTTATGACATATCAATTTATTATGAATACATGTCTCAGTCCAGTTCTATTAGACATTCCAGTATCATGTAACTCAATATGATTCGGCACTGTAGTGCAGTATGATTTTTATTTCCTGATTTTGAAACCCTGAATGATGAACACCTGTATTTGGGCCTGAGGCCGAAATTTATGCTTTATGAATCTGTGGACCTGAGGCCGTAGTTTATGCTTTATGCATCTTTGGGCTTGAGGCCGAAGTTATGTATATTTACACTTGGGCCTGAGGCCGCAGCTTGTGCACATATATATTGTGAAGATGGTAGAACAGGTTGTATAGAAGTTATTTCAGAATGCAGGAACCATCAAAGCCTTGGAGCACAGGTTAGCAAGCTTGCAGTACGATATTTGTCCACTCGGTACTTCTCTTTTCCATTTCTTCCAGCAACAGCAGAAATAGATGGTGTCTTTAAGATGCATAAAAAATGCCAACTATGAGAACCTCATGATCTCTACCCTTCAAATACCAAGCCTTTATGTTGCTAAACCACATAGTGATTTAGAGGAGGTAACATATCAAGGGTTTGATACCCAACACACAGAGCAACATACTTATGTTTCTATCCAAGAAGTTCCAATAGAGGATAGTTCTGAGGTAAGTACTATTTCCTCCTAATATTCTTCAGCAGAAGAATTTCCTCCCATTTTCATGAATCAGCCCATGGAGCCAGAGGTCTACGAAGTTGAAGATGATTATTATGTGATGACTTATGAGTCAATTCCAGAAAGGAGATATGATTCGGCAACAACCAAATAGGTAGGTACTGGTTTCCATACCTTTACCTTGGATGATATAAAAGTCTCAAGATTACCCCAAAGAATCCAAGATTTCTACACTTAGATGGTGACCATGAATTTGACAGAGCGAGAAATTTACATAATTCTATTAGAATTCACTTTTCACCATTAAGGTATTCTTCGAGACTGGTGGAATTCCCTTGGGTTGCAGGACAATAATGCTTTCCTTACTTCCAAATATTTTACTTTTAACATTAGAATCTTGCATGAAGTTTTTTGCGGCGATAAAATTTGTATCATCCCCACCAAAGATGTTGACGGGTCAAACCATGACATCACAGAAGATAAATACCAGTCAATAACTGCTCCGAAAATTAGTTACATTAGGCAAGCCATTTTTATGCTCTTGATGATATATGTGCAAAAAGATCTACTCTAGAACAGACAATAAAGAATGATCCAGTACTTGATAGAGCTTGCCCATATCGGACTTGATCATATGAAAGAATGATTTCTCATGCAAGGCACCAAGGAAGAAGTTCCAAAGATTCATGTTTCAAAAATTCTCAAGCGATATGTCCAAGTTCAGAAGGAAAAAAAATATTTTAGAAGGGGAAGGCAGGGTAATGCAAGAGGAAATAGAGCATGTTTTATTTGTAATAAAATACGACATTTTGTGAGGAATTGACTGCAATCGATGCAGTGTATTAGACTTCTCTCTGAAATTACAGACTACACATGCTTTCATTTCAGCGAAGATGACGATCATGAATCCGTTTCTCACTTGAAGATGAGCCTACATAAGAGACTCTATTTTCCCTGGATGTTTATGAAGAATATCGTGATGATCATTACCAAATTTCAGAACCAAACTCAAAGGATCCACAGCATCACGGTGATCCCACATGCAGAAATCAAAGTCAATGCATTCAAGTGGGATAAACAAACACATGTCATATCTTTCGACCACTCTCACCTTAAAAATCCAATCAAGGCTACTTTTTCTTTCCATATGATACATCCCATGTAGCACTCTCCCTGTGGATATAATCCAGAGTATTTCTTTGAATGAATAGATCGAAGCATGTCCGACCATGGAATGGATTGTGCACTTTCACATCGAAGGTAGAAATGGTAGTGGTTCAAGGTTCCTTTTGCATGTCACTACCCATGAGAAATTTAATGTTCCTGCTAAGAATGCCTTGAGGAGTTAGCAGAACACTATCAGGTTCCCAAAAAGAAAAACAAGAAGGCTAGAAAGAAAAGGTGCAAATCATCTGCAGAATGCCTTCGATAAAGGTATGAAAACAACGACCCATGACTTGGCTTGCTCATCTCCCAGGTAAGTATAAATACCTTGTCAGCTATAACCCTCGGGAATGGCCAAAATTTCCAGAGAAAATGCCAGGCCAATCACCCTAGTTGGGAAGATGACGAGGTAGCCGCTTTTTCCAACAATCCTAAAATACTAATATATAGCCCTATTAGCGGTGTATATACCCATGATTTTGCACCTCTTGAACATTTAAGTAAATATGGTGCAGATCATGCCCCCAAAAATTCCCAAAAAGAATATTTTTTTGCTCTAAGGAGAAAAACCACCATCTAGTGACTTTGAAGCAACAATCAATTGTCAACTTGAAAATTATATTTCTCAAAATAGAATCTTGAACAACATTGATAGCACTGTTAAAAATATTTTACACACTCAGAATAAAAGGCTTAGCAGTGTGGAAAATGAGAAAAAGGTCGAACAGGTTGTAGGAAAGTCTTCCCAACATACAGGATGCATCAAAGCCTTGGACCACAGGTTAGTAAGATTTCGGTACAATAATTGTCCGCTGAGTACTTCTCTTTTCCATTTATTCCACAAAGTGATGGTGTCTCTACACAACTACACCTCTTGAAAAGTGATCACCTTATGCCCATGAAACCCATATGTACTCAGGTCACTTCTCTTCTTCCCACAAGTACATTCTCAACCCAAAGTTATCCCTCTCCTCGGCTAGATTATCCTTTTTCTATCTTTTCCTCTCCTTAAAGAAAAATCCATATAGGTGCTCATAATCAATTTTCTCTAACTATTAAAGAACCCGAATTTGACATCGCAAAGTTAGTTTGGAAAAAATAATGCACTTGCAACCTAGAGACACCTGAAAACGAATAGAGATGTAGTAGAAAGCTAAAACAAATGCTAACAATGAGAACCTCAAGATCTCTACCCTCCAAACCCCAAGCCCTTATGTTTCCCGACCACATAGAGATTTAGAAGAGGTAACATCTCAAGGGTTCGATACCAAGAAAAAAGAGGAGCTTACTGATGATTTGATCCAACAAGTTCAAATAGAGGATATTTTTGAGGTAAGTACTAATTCGTCACAAGTTTCTTCAAAAGAAGAACTTCCCATTTTCATGAATCAGCCAGGGAGCGAGAGGTCTTCGAAGTTGACGATGATCATGATGGCAGGACTGATGAGCCCCATTCCAGAAAGGAGATATGATTCCTCCGCAACCAAACAGATAATGAAGAATGCTCCAAACTTGATAGATCTTGCCGCATGTCATATTTAATCATCGGAATGAACGATTTCTCGTGCCAAGAACTAAGGAAAAAGTTTTAAAGATTCAGGTCGCCAAAATGCTCAAGCGACAGGTTCGAATACTAAATACTTCAAAAGGAGAAGACCAGGAAATGCAAGGAGAAATAGAGCATATGTTATTTGAAATAAAATCTGACATTTTGTGCGGAACGACCTGCATTCCAAGAATCTATTAAACTTCTCTATGAAATTATAGATTACACATGCATTCATTTCAGTGAAGATGTCAATCTTGAATCAGTTTTCTCTTTTGAAGATACGCCCATAGGAGAGACACTCTTTTCCCTAGATGTTTATGAATAATATGGAAATGATCATTACCAAATTTAAAAACCAAAGCCAAAGGTGAAAGAAGAGATCCAAAGCATCACGGTGATCCCGCAAACAAAAATCAAAGTCTATGCATTCATGTGGGACAAACAAACACATGCCATAACTTTCTTTAACTCGGAAGCAACCTCCTCACTCATTAATCCTGCAGTCTTACAATATGAGTATTGGGTGCCGTAATTCAAGAATTTCAACACAAAGTGAAATGGAATTCTAGCCGGAACTGTTATTACCAAGCACCCGATCACCATTGAATTCTTCCTATGACTGAAGTACATGAGCAAATTGATTGAGTCACATGTTTCAGGTATGGATTTGATTATTGGTTTTGATATTTACAGGGTTTTTCACGACAAACACCATATCAACGCCAATGTGATAGCATTCAAAAAGTAATTCAAGTCGTATTGTGTAGTCCTGAGATTTATCCAACTCACAAAAGAAGATCAAGTCAGGGAAATCGAAGCACAAATCACACAACACTCCTGTGTAAAATCTCACATTGAATTCTTAACAGAATGTGACAACCTTTATGGAAAATTGAAGAGTTCTTCATTAAGCTACATTTGAAGAAAAATTATAATATAAATCCTACAATGGCAAGTCACTCTAGTATGAATGCAGACCACCTTCAGCTTGCAAAAAAGGAGTATCGGGAGCTAGTGGATTTCGATCTCATTATGCCATCAAATTCACAATGGGTGTGCTAAGCATTTTATGTTAATAGAAAGCCAAGCAAATAAGAGGTAAATTGAGATTGCCAATTAATTACCAACACTCAATCATTTCCTTTTGGATGACAAGTTTTCCATCCCTAATAAGCTCACCCATTTGTCCCAACTTGTCTAAAAAACATATTACTCTAAGTTTAATCTCAAATCAGGTTTTTGGTAATTGGGAATCCACCCAGATGATAGGGAAAGATTGGTTTTTGTATTCTCGCTTACCAGTTTTAGTGGAAAGTCGTGCCTTTCACTTTAAAAACTGCTCCATCTTTGTTTCCAAAGTCCATGATGAAAATATATCAGTCCATCCATCAAACATCATTTCTTTATATTGATAATATTTTACTATTCAGTGATACTTGGGAGGAGCATATAAATTTGCTCAATCATTTTGCATCTTTAATGCGAAAAAATAGAATCATCCTTTCAGGTAAAAAAATGGTTTATGCAAAAAAAGATATTGATTTTTTGGGCATGAAATATTCCCATGGAGAACACACCTCAGGTCCTCATATTTCTAAGGAACATCTCATGTTCTCCGATTTTGGGTTCACAACGAAGCAAATACAGCAGTGTTTGGGAATACTAAATTAAGTGAGAGATGTTATTCTTATTTTTATACATATATTTCTCCTCTAACAAATATTTTGAAGCAAAATGCCCAGCCATTGGGCAAGGATCAAAAGGATGTAGTGAGAAAGAATAAAAGAGATGTCTCAAAGTGTTAGAATCTTTGCACATCTCCTCATATGGAAATAAAATATTGCAGACATATGCTAGTAATGAATATTGGAGCGCAATTTTATTTGCGGAATAAAATGTTCATAGAAAAATATATGGTTACACTAGTGAAAGATTCAAGGATGCTGAACAACACTATCATTCCACGTTCAAGGAGATTCTTGCAGTTGAAAATTGGATTAAAAAGTTCAATTTTCTTCTAATTCACTCACAATTTCTTATACAGATGGTTATGAAGGGTTTTCCGAGGATGATCCAGTTTAATCCAAAGGTCATTCCGAATCTGCAAATTCTCGGATGGGCTGAATTGTTTTGACCATACAAGTTTCAGATCAAGCACTTGAAAGGGAAATATAATGTTTTAACTGATTTTCTTTGAAGGGAAGTGTGATGACCCAAAATGTCATATTTAATTTAAACATTCATTTTTGTGTTATAAGACCTTGTAAATCACTATTCATCATTTCTCGACTTGCGTGCACAGTCCAAATAATTTTCCGAAAAGTTTTTATATGAAAAATTGATTAAAATGTGAAATAGAGCTTTAAAACTTAACTAAGTTTACTTTGGTCAACATTATGAGCTAACAGAGTTGGATTAGTGTTTTGATAGCTTCGGTAGGTTCGTATCGTGATTTGGGACTTAGGTATATGCCTAGAATGGAATTCGGAGGTCCCTAGCTCAAATTATCGCTATTTAACGAACACTAGAAATTTAAAGGCTAAAGATTTCCAAAGTTTGTCTACGGATTAGACTTTTTGATGTCGATGTCGGAAGTCGATTCTAGAAATTTTAATAGGTCTGTTATGTCATTTATAACTAGTGTGCAAAATTTAAGGTCAATCGGACTTGATTTGATAGGTTTCAGCATCGAATGTACAAGTTGAAAATTCTTAAGTTCCTTATGCTTGAGTTGGGGTATGATTTGTGGTTTTAGCATTGTTTGATGTGATTTGAGGTCTTGACTAAGTTTGTATGATGTTTTAGGACTTGTTGGTGTATTTGGTTGAGGTCCGGGGACCTCGGGTGGATTCTGGATGGTCGGATCAAAATTTGGACCAAAGGAAAATCTGATATTTTGGCCTTCTGGTGTAATCGCACCTGCGGATTTTAGACCGCAGATGCGAGCTTGAAGAAGCAAGCCATGCCTCGCAGAAGCACGACTGCATAAGCGGCCCACGCATCGCAGAAGCGGGAAAAAGGGGAATGGGCAGCCTTGTGCAGAAGAGAACGCTTCTTTGCATAAGCGAGTCCGCAGAAGCGAGCCAGCCCACAGAAGCGACCCCAATTTCCGCAAAAGCAAAACCGCAGATGCGGTCAAGTGTCCGCAGATGCGACAAAGCCTGGACATAACCCATAAACTCGGAAGTTAACTATTTTTACTCATTTTTGAGTTTTGAATCTCGTATTTAATCGATTTCAAAGGGAGTTTTCACTACTTTGAATTGGGTATGTGTTCTATAACCAACGGTGATTATATTTCATAAATCCATGTCTATATGTATCATTTATTTGGGATTTAGATGGAAGGAATTGGAATTTTTGTAAAACTTTCCATAAAACGAAAAATTTAAGATTTGAAAGTCCATTTGACATCAGAATTTGATAATTTTTGTATGGTTGGACTCGTCTNTTGTATGATGTTTTAGGACTTGTTGGTGTATTTGGTTGAGGTCCGGGGACCTCGGGTGGATTCTGGATGGTCGGATCAAAATTTGGACCAAAGGAAAATCTGATATTTTGGCCTTCTGGTGTAATCGCACCTGCGGATTTTAGACCGCAGATGCGAGCTTGAAGAAGCAAGCCATGCCTCGCAGAAGCGTGACCGCATAAGCGGCCCACGCATCGCATAAGCGGGAAAAGGGGGAAGGGGCATCCTTGCGCAGAAGAGAACGCTTCTTTGCATAAGCGAGTCCGCAGAAATGAGCCAGCCCACAGAAGCGACCCGAGTTTCCACAAAAGCAGAACCGCAGGTGCGGTCAAGTGTCCGAAGATGCGAAAAATCCTAGACATAACCAATAAAATCGAAAGTTAACTATTTTTACTCATTTTTGAGTTTTGAATCTCGTATTTAGTCGGTTGCAAAGAGATTTTTCACTACTTTGAATTGGGTAAGTGTTCTATTACCAAAGGTGATTATATTTCATAAATCCATGTCTCTATTTATCATTTATTTGGGATTTAGATGGAAGGAATTGGAATTTTTGTAAAACTTTCCATAAAAAAAATTTAAGATTTGAAAGTCCATTTGACATCAGAATTTGATAATTTTTGTATGGTTGGACTCGTCTAGGAACGGCTGTTCTGATTTCGTAAGTTTTTTCGAGATTCGAGACGTGACCCCCGTTGTTGATTTTTTAGATGAATTTCGGATTTTAATCCGAAAAATTAGATTGAATATATTGCATTGTTTATGACTAGATTTGAGGATTTCGGACATGAATTCGCGAGGCAAAGGTTTATTGGAATCATGAATTTGGTTGCAAAGCGAGGCAAGCATCGTGGTTAACCTTGACTTGAGGGAGTAGGATTTATTTGTCTATTTTCTACGTGATTTAATGTGTGGGTACAATATATATGTGAGGTGACGAGTACTTATGCGTTGTGGTTGAGTCAAAGCATGCTGGAGGAATTTATTTCATTTTGAATAATTGCTTATTTAATTAAGATATTCCTGCTTAAGTTTATTATTGATTATTTGATCATTATTCATGAAATTTTTATTGATTTAATTATTGTTGAATATGGTGCGAAAGAGTGTAAAAGTACGAAGGGTGATGTCATTCCATTTTTATTATTTAAACTATCATTGTCACGATGAGAAAGAGTGTAAAAGCACGAAGGGTATTGTCATGTCATCTTTGAGTGTAAAAGCATGAAGGGTGAGGCCGTGCCATTTTCAGAGAGTGTAGAAACACGAAGGGTGATGCCGTGCCAAAAGAGAGTTCAAGCACGACGGGTGATGCCGTGAAAAGCATTATTATTTATTTATCAGTTTATGAGAGGAATGAGAGTAAAAGCACGAAGGGTGGTGCCGTGCCATTTTCATATTATTAGTTGCTCATTATATTGTTGATGAATTAATTGGCTGCTAACTGATACTTCTCCTGCTAAAATTATTATATCATTCCCCTTCGCATGTCCCCTCCAAATTTATAAATTGTTATTTATTGTATTATTGTTGCTTCGTATTTGTATATACTTGTACAGGTTGTTTACGTACGTGTATTGTCATAGCTTCATCACTACTTTGTCGAGGTTAGGATCGACACTGACGGAGTACATTACTACACTATGCACTTCTTGTGCAGATTTTGGAGTTGGTCCCAATGGCATACCATAGACGTACTCGGAGGAGACTTGAGGTATAAATGCACAAAGTTCGCAGTTCTAAAGTCCCCTTCTATCTTATCTTAGCTGTGTATTATCTTTCAAACAACTTGAATTTTATTCAGATCTTTATTTGTATAATTCTAGTAGCTCGTGCACTTGTGACACCAGATTCGGGGATGTATTGTGATGATTCAGTAGTTATGGTCTTCCGTACTTTATTTCAGTAATTGACTTCTGTTTAATTTAATTTGGTTAAAAAGTGCTTAAGATTATTTTAACATTGGCTTGCCTAGCAAGTGAAATGTTAGGCGCCATCACGGTCCTGAAGGCGGAAATTTCGGGTTGTGACAAGTTGGTTTCAAAGCACTAGGTTACTTAGGTCACATAAGTCATGAGCAAGCTTAGAAGAGTCTAAAGGATTGGTACAGAGACGTCTGTACTTATCTCTCAGAGGCTGTGAAGTTTAGGAACAATATCACTTCTTTCTTATTCTATCATGCAATTTTATTTTGTCATCAATGATCGATCCATTCTATTCTTATTCTCTCGCAGATGGAGAGAATGCGTAATACATCTACTGACAGGCAAAAGCCAGAGCCCCCGGTGGCAACTATGACCAAGGGGTAGAGGTCGAGACCGAGGTTGCGCTAGAGGTCGATGCAAAGGCAGAGGTAGAGCTCAGTCTAGGACTCAAGAAACAACACCTGTTGTAGAACCTCAAGTGGATTTGGAAGTAGGGGTTCCAGCTCAGATCGTACCTGTTCTACCAGTCTAGGTCCCGGAAGGATTCATCACTACTACAGTACTTCAGGACACTCTAGTCCATTTGGTGAGCCTTATGGAGGGTGTGGCCCAGAATGGTACATTTCCAGTGGCACCAGTAGTCTCACAGGCTGGGGGAGGAGCACAAACTCCTGCTACACCCGCTCCTGAGCAGATGGTTCCCCAGTATCAGGCTCCAGCAGCCCCGCCAGTTGGGGTAGTTTAGCCAGTTGTTGCGGCACAGGCCGGTGATAGGCTTGCTATGTCTTCCGAGGTCTTATTGAGACTGAATAAGTTTACTACGCTCTTTCTAGTTCCCTTGAGTAGTACACCTTCTGATGACCCACAGGATTATCTTGAACGCTGCCATGAGGTATTGCGGAACATATGTATAGTTGAAACCAATAGGGTCGATTTTGCTATATTTTAGATGACGGGTTCCGCCAAGAGGTGGTGGAGAGATTTTACAGTGACCAGACCAGTTGTATCGCCTACATTGACCTGGGAGCAGTTCTCACGGCTATTTCTAGAGATGTTCCTCCTTATCACATTGAAAGAATATTACCGCATACAATTTTAGCATTTACAGTAGGGCAATGTGACTATTACTCAGTACGAGACCCATTTTGTGGATTTAGCCCGTCATGCTCTCCTTTTACTACCTACTGAGGGAGAGAGAGTGAGGAGGTTTATTGAGGGACTCACTCACCCTATCAGGCTTCAGATGGACAAGGAGGCCGGAAGTGAGATTGCCTTTCAGGTGACTACTAATGTTGCGAGGAGGATCGAGATGGTTCTTGCACAGCAGAGAGGGCAGGAGTCTGATAAGAGGCCTCGTCAGTTCGGTAGGTTCAATGGTGCCTCTTCTGGAGTCAGGGGTAATTTTGGTAGAGGCCATCCTCCTAGGCCATTTCATTCAGTGCCCCAGGCATCCCACAGTACTTCAATGGTTACGACCCTTACGTGTCTCATTCCGACCAGCTAGCTTACAGTGCACCACCAACTCCTATAAATGTACCTCTAATCCGGAGTCATCAGAGTGGTTATCCAGGTCGACATGGCCAGTTCCAGAGTCAGCAGTCACAACAGCCAAATACCTATTATACTTGTGGTGATCCGAGACACATTGCTAGATTTTGCCCTTAGGCATCAGGTAGTTCACATCAGCAGGGTTCCCGTGCTATGATTCCAGCACTAGCTGTTCTGCCACCCGCCCAACCAACTAGAGGCAGGGGTCAGATAGCTAGAGGTGGAGGTCGGCCGTTAGAGGTGGAGGCCAGCCAGTTAGAGGCCGTCCCAGGGACGCGGTTCATAGTGGTGGGGCCCAACTCCGATTTTATGCTTTTCAAGCTAGGCTTGAGGCTGAGTCATCTGATGCAGTGATCACAGGTATGGTTCCAGTTTGCCATGGATATGCTTTAATTCTATTTGATCTAGTATCTACTTATTCATATGTGTCCACATATTTGGCTTCATATCTAGTTGTACCTCATGATTATCTGAGTGCTTCTATGTGTGTGTCCATACCGGTGGGAGATTCTATTATGGTAGATCATGTCTATCATTCGTGTGTGGTTACTATTGGGATTCTTGAGACCAGCGAGAATCTTTTACTACTTAACATGGTAGATTTTGATGTCATCTTGGGTATGGATTGGTTGTCACCTTATCATGCCATATTGGATTTTCACGCCAAAATGGTGACCTTAGCCATGTCGGGGTTACCTCGAATAGAGTGGAAAGGGATTCTTCGCCATTCTACCGGCAAGGTTATCTCTTATGTGAAAGATTGGCGTATGGTCGAGAACGGGTGTCTAGCTTATTTGGCTTATATTCGTGATTCCAACGCGGAAGTTCCTTCTATGGATTCAGTTCTAGTTGTCTGTAAATTTCCAGATGTATTTCCTACAGATCTACCGGGAATGCCACCCTACAGAGATATTGACTTCTGTATTGATTTAGCTCTGGGCACTCAGCCCATTTCTATACCACCATACCGTATGGCCCCACTGGAGTTGAAAGAATTAAAGGAACAGTTACAAGACTTGCTTGATCAGGGATTTATTAGGCCTAGTGTCTCGCCTTGGGTGAACCGGTACTATTTGTAAAAAAGAAAGATGGCTCTATGCGGATGTGTATAGATTATCGGCAATTGAACAAGGCCACTGTCAAAAACAAATATTCGTTGCCAAGAATTGATGTCTTATTTGATCAACTCCAGGGTGCTAGGGTGTTTTCAAAGATTGAGTTGAGTCCGGTTACCATCAGTTGAAGATTGGGGCATTTGTTGTCCTTAAGACAACTTTTTGGATTTGGTATGGACATTACGAATTCATTGATGATATCTTGATTTACTCCAGCAGCCGAGAGAAGCATGAGCAACATCTTCGAATTGAGCTTCAGACTTTGAAGAATAATCAGTTATATGCCAAATTTTCAAAATGCAAATTTTTGTTAGACTCAGTCGCCTTTTTGGGTCATGTTGTATCGACAGAAGGCATGAAAGTGGATCCTAAGAATATTGAGGCAGTTCAGAATTGGCCTAGACCTACTTCAGCTAAAAAGATCCAGAGTTTCCTGGGTTTGGCAGGTTATTATCGTCGGTTTGTGGAGGGGTTTTCATCCATAGTATCCCCACTAACCAAATCGACCCAAAAGGGTGCCCCATTCA
>AWOL01S0004310.1:13428-24342 GCA_000715115.1 Nicotiana otophora
TAAGAAGATTGAGGCAGTTCAGAATTGGCCTAGAGCTACTTCAGCTACAAAGATCCAGAGTTTCCTGGGTTTGGCAGGTTATTATCGCTGGTTTGTGGAGGGGTTTTCATCCATAGTATCCCCACTAACCAAATCGACCCAAAAGGGTGCCCCATTCAGATGGTCAGATGAGTGTGAGTTGAGCTTTCAGAAGCTCAAGACCACTTTGACTAAAGCGCCAGTGTTAGTATTACCCACAGGTTCAAGATCTTATATAGTGTATTGTGATGCATACTGTGTTGGGCTTGGTGAGGTATTGATGCAAGATGGTAGGGTGATTGCATATGCATCACGACAGTTGAAAGTTCATGAAAAGAATTATCGTGTCCATGACTTAGAATTAGCAGCATTGTCCATGCACTGAATATTTGGAGGCATTACCTTTACGATGTCTCGTGTGAGGTATTCAGTAATCATCGCAGCCTACAATATCTATTCAGGCAAAAAGATCTCAATTTGAGGTATAGAAGATGGTTGGAGTTGTTGAAAGACTATGATATCACCCCAGAAAGTCCAATGTGGTGGCCGATGCTTTGAGTAGAAAGGCTGTGAGTATGGGCAGTCTTGAGTATATTCTGGTTGGTGAGAGACCCTTAGCTGCATATGTTCAGACAATGGCTAATCAGTTCAAGAGGTTAGATGTTTCAGAACCCAGTCGGGTTCTAGCTTGCACAGTCACTCGGTCTTCTCTATATGAGCGTATTGGAGAGTGGTAGTATAATGATCCTCATTTCCTTATCCTTAAGGACACGGTACGACCCGATGGTGCAAAATATGTTGCTGTGGGGGAAGATGGAGTTCTACGAATGTAGGGTAGTATTTGTGTGCTTAATATGGATGGGCTTCGTGAATTAATTCTTGAGGAGGGACACAGTTCCATGTATGCTATTAATCCTGGTGCCACCAAAATGTATCAATATTTGAGGCAACATCATTGGTGGAGGCGAATGAAGAAGGATATTGTTGCATATGTAGCTCGGTGTCTACATTGTCAGCAAGTCAAGTACGAGTATCAGAGACCTGGTGGTTTACATCAGAAGTTAGAAATTCCTTAGTTGAAGTGGGAGCGTATAACTATGGATTTTGTTGTTGGTATTCCACGGACTTAGAGAAAGTTCGACACAGTATGGGTCCTTGCGGACAGGTTGACCAAGGCATCACATTTCATTCCAGTAGCAGTTACCTATTCTTTAGAGTGGTTAGAGGAGATTTATATCCGCGAGATTCTCTGTCATCACGGTGTGCCCATGTCTATCATTTCTAATCGAGGTACGCAGATCACTTCGCACTTCTAGAGGGCTGTACAACGTGAGTTAGGCACACGGGTTGAGTTGAGTACAACATTTCATCCACATACAGACGGACAATGAGAGCGCACTATTCATATATTGGAAGATATGCTTCGCGCTTATGTTATAGACTTTGGAGGTTCTTGGGATTAGTTCTTACCACTTGCGGAGTTTACCTATAATAACAAAAACGATTCGAGCATTCAGATGGCTCCATATAAGGCATTATACGAAAGACGGTGTCGTTCGCCAGTTGGCTGGTTTGAACCGGGAGAGGCTCGGTTGTTGGTTACTGATTTAGTACAGGATGCCTTGGTTGTAGAAAGAGTATTTCTACGGGTTTCACCTATAAACGGTGTAATGAGGTTTAGAAAGAAGGGCAAGTTGAGCCCTAGGTATATAGGACCCTTCAAAATTCTTGAAAGGGTGGGCAAAGTAGCCTACAGGATTGCATTACCACCTACTTTGTCAGTGTTTCATCCGGTGTTCCATGTGTCTATTCTCCGAAAATATCATGGTGAACCGTCCAATGTGTTAGATTTTAGCTCAGTCCAATTGGACAAGGATTTGACTTACGAGGAAAAGATGGTAGTTATTCTAGCCTGGCAGGTCCGATAGTTGAGGTCTAAGAGTTATGCATCAGTTCGAGTTTAATGGATAGGACAGCCGGTAGGAGCATCTACCTGGGAGTCCGAGTCAGATATGCGGAGTAGATATCCACACCGTTTACCAGCCCAGATACTTTTTCTAATGACACACGAGGACAAACGTTTATTTTAGAGGTGGAGAATGTGATGACCCAAAATGTCATCTTTAATTTAAACATTCATTTCTCTGTTATAAGACCTCGAAAATCACTTTTCATCACTCCTCGACTTGCGTGCGCAGTCCGAATAATTTTCCGTAATGTTTTTATATGAAAAATTGATAAAAATGTGAAATAGAGCTTTAAAACAAACGGAGTCGGATCAGTACTTTGACAGCTTCGGTAGGTTCGTATCGTTATTTGGGACATGGGCGTATGCCAGGAATCGAATTCGAAGGTCCCTAACTCAAACTAACGCTATTTAACGGAAACTAGAAATTTAAAGGCTAAAGATTTCCAAAGTTTGAAAACGGATTTGACTTTTTGATATCGGGGTCGGAATCTGATTTTGGAAATTTGAATAGGTCTGTTATGTCATTTATGACTTGTGTGCAAAATTTGAGGTCAATCGGACTTGATTTGATAGGTTTCGGCATCGAATGTAGAAGTTGAAAATTCTTAAGTTCCTTAAGCTTGAATTGGGGTATGATTCATGGTTTTAGCATTGTTTGATGTGATTTGAGGTCTCGACTAAATTTGTATGATGTTTTAGGACCTTTTGGTGTATTTGGTTGAGGTCCCGGGGGCCTCGAGTGGATTCCAGATGATTAACGGATCAAAATTTGGACTTAGGGCAAATCTAAAATTTTGGCCTTCTGGTGTAATTGCACCTGCGGATCGAGCTCGCAGAAGCGAGCCATGCCTCGCAGAAGCGGACACTCTGCAGAAGAGGATGGGGTGTCGCAGAAGCGCGACCACAGAAGCGGTCCACACATCGCAGAAGCGGGAAAAGGGGAAGGGGCAGCCTTGCACAGAAGCGTACGCTTCTTCGCAGAAGCGGACTCTTATCCGCAACAACAAGCCAGCCCACAAAAGCGAGCCACCCCATAAAAGCCAGCCCCGGTCAAGTGTCCGCAGATCCGAAAAAGCCTGGACAGAACCCATAAAATTGGAAATTAACCATTTTTACTCATTTTTGAGTTTTGAGTCTCGGATTTAGGCGATTCCAAAGGGATTTTCCCGACTTTGAATTAGGTAAGTGTTTTATAACAAAAGTTGATTATATTTCATTAATCTATGTCTATATTCATCATTTATTTCGGATTTAGATGGAAGAATTTAAGATTTGAAGGTCCATTTGACATCAGAATTTGATAATATTTGTATGGTTGGACTCGTCTCAGAAAGGGTGTTCGGATTTTGTAAGTTTTTCGAGATTCGAGATGTTGGCCCCACTGTTGATTTTTGAGATGAATTTCGGATTTTAATCCGAAAAATTAGTAAATTGATATGGAATTAATTCCTACGATTTGTATTGAGTATATTGAATTGTTTATGACTAGATTTGAGTATTTCGGACATGAATTTGCGAGGAAAACGTTTATTGGATTCTTGAATTTGGTTGCAAAGCAAGGTAAGTGTCTTGGTTAACCTTGACTTGAGGGACTAGGATTTATTTGTCTATTTGCTACGTGATTCAATGTGCGAGTACAGCGTATATGTGAGGTGACGAGTACTTATGCGTTGTGGTTGAGTCAAAGCATGCTGGAGGAATTTATATCATTTTGAATAATTGCTTATTTAATTATGATACTCCTGCTTAAGTTTATTATTTATTATTTAATCATTATTCATGAAATTTATTTTGATTTAATTATTGTTGAATAAGGTGAGAGAAAGAGTGTAAAAACACGAAGGGTAATGCCGTGCCATTTTGTATTATTTATACTATCATTGTCATGGTGAGAAAGAGTGTAAAAGCACGAAGGGTGTTGCCGTATCATTGTTGAGTGTAAAAGCACGAAGGGTGATGTTGTGCCATTTTCAGAGAGTATAAAAGCACGAAGGGTGATGCCGTGCCAAAAGAGAGTTAAAGCACGAAGGGTGATGTCGTGCCAATTATTATTATTTATTTATCAGTTTATGGGAGGAATGAGAGTAAAAGCACGACGGGTGGTGCCGTGCCATTTTTATGTTATTAGTTGCTCATTTTATTGTTGATGAATTAATTGGCTGCTAAGTGATACTTCTCCTACTGAAATTATTATATCATTCCCCTTCGCATGTCCCCTCCAAATTTATAAATTATTATTTATTGTATTATTGTTGCTTCGTATTTGTGTATACTTGTACATGTTGTTTACGTACGTGTCTTGTCATAGCCTCATCACTACTTCATCGAACTTAGGATCGACACTTACGGAGTACATGGGATCGGTTGTACTCATAATACACTCTGCACTTCTTGTACCGATTTTGCAATTGGTCCCAACGGCGTACCATAGACGTGTTCGGATTCACCTACTTATAGGAGACTTGAGGTATAACTGCACAGCATTCGCAGTTCTAAAGTCCCCTTCTATCTTATCTTAGATGTGTATTATCTTTCAAACAACTTGAATTTTATTCAGACCTTTATTTGTATCATTCTAGTAGCTCGTGCACTTATGACACCAGATTCGGGGATGTATTGTGATGATTCGGTAGTTATGGTCTTCCGCACTTTATTTCAGTAATTGACTTCTATTTAATTTAATTTGCTTAAAAATGGTTAAGATTATTTTAACGTTGGCTTACCTAGCAAGTGAGATGTTAGACGCTATTACGGTCCTGAAGGTGTAAATTTTGGGTCATGACATGAAGGTGAATTTGCCAAAAGGTTTCTGCAACAAAAGCACACGAAGAAGACTAAATCAACAATTCAAATGTTAATTTTCTCACATGAGCCACGCCCAGGTTCTCCATCATTACATCACCCACAAGAGTTGTTTGATCTTTAAGATCCTATTGATCCGTCCATCTTATTAGGGCAGAGAGTTTTCATGAACTCAAAGATTTTTGAAACTAAGGAGGTTCCATACTAGAACCTGTTGGTTTTAATCAAGAATTTTCACTATGCCATGTGTTCATAGCGTAGGCCAAGAATTTTCCACAAGAGCTCTTATGGTTCTATTTGTATCTCTACCACCAATACCACTTTCTCATTGAATTCAAGTGTCGTGAATTTTGAAACTTTGACACTCTTGAACCTTTCCTAAAAATATTTGTATTGTGGTTCAAACCTCAAAGATATTGGGTTCACATTTTCATTCTCGTGGAGTCAAAATATTTATGTTCCACAGGCCATTTAGTGTGATCAAATGAACTATAAAGGTGATGCCTACGGTGTCCTTTTGGTTTCATTATCTGGTCACAATCCGAGCAATGAAAAAGGAGTACGTTGAAGCTCAGATGATCATTTTTCAGCAAAATAAGTGTCTTCCAGAGGAGACATGACCAGGTGAGGAAGGAAGTTCTAATTATTCTTCCACTCACCCCCCATTGTAAAAATGTTAAGATATCACTTAAGGGATACAAGGAAATGCTTGAAGAGTCGCCAGCAGAAATTTCTAAGATAAATTTAAATGAGGATATCGGTACTTCATCCCAGAAGAAGAAAGGTAAAAGAGTAGGAATTATTGAAGAAAATCATCCGCGTGAAAAGAAATATTTCACAAGTTCTGAAAATCAAAGGATAGAAGGGTTAAAAGACAAGTATAATGCATAATCATGAGTTAGGAAATAATTTGCATAAGTCTTCTAAACCTTTATAGTCAACTTCCCGTCCATAATCCCCATTTTTCCTAATCTATAAAACTGCACAAGTATCACCATTTTCAACTCTTAACCCCCTAAGTAAGTACCCATTTGAAGAAATAAAATTTTTTGCACACCTTATTTATCCTTTTCACCACTCTACCCCGTAAGAAATTACCATGAAAAAACAAACAATCTACTTATGTTTTTCACCATTTAGCCACTTTAAGCCACCAAATATTACCATTAAAATACAAATATATATTAATAAAGTTTCCTACCCATTTCAAGCCTTAAAATTTCTCAAGTTCTATGCCATGCAAATACTATTCAAGGGTCCATCATATCATCAAAGAAAAGTCATCCATGTCAAGCCATAAATTTATCCAAATCCAATGGCATGAAAATACTATTCATCGGTCCCTTTACCATCATCCATGTCTTGTCCAAACTAATTTCAAAACCCAAGGCCATGAAATTGTTTTTTCAGCTCTTGATCATTCTTTTATGTTTTGTCTATTAGCCAAATAAGGATCTTACATTGTAAGGCTTTTATGTTTATTGTACTGTTTTTGCACCACTTGTACTATGTAATTAAATAAGAGTAGTACATGAGGATATATCCTAGGTAAGTACTGATTCCTCCTAAGATTCTTCAGAAGAAGAACTTCCTCGCATTATCATGAATCAGCCCAGGGAACTTGAGTCTCCAAAGTTGACAATGATCAAGATGGGATGATTGGTGAACCCATTATATAAAGGAGATATGATTCTACCACAAACAAACAGATAATGAATAATGATTTAATCATAGGAAAGAAATATTGCTCATGCAAGATGCTAAGAAAGAAGTTCAGAAGATTCAGGTTTCCCAAATTCTCAAGCGACAAGTCCAGGTTCAGAAGGAGAAGGCCATGCAAAGAGAAATATATCCTGTTTTATTTGTAATAAAGTAAGACATTTTGCGCAGAACTGCCCGTAGTTCAAGCATTCAATTAAACTTCTCTCTGAAATTACAGATTACACATGCGTTCATTTTAGTGAGGATGACAATTTTGAATCAGTTGTTTTCACAGGAAGATGAGCCCACATAAGTGATTTTCTTTCCCTTGCATGTTTATGAGGAATAAGGTGATGATCATTAACAAATTACAGAACAAAAGCCAAAGGTAAAAGAAGAGATCCATAGCATCATGGTGATATCACAAACAACAATCAAAGTCTATGTATCTAAGTGGGGCAAACCAACACATGGGAAGAGAACCACATCATCACGGTGATCCCATAAGCAGAAATCAATCCAAGCAGGGCAAACTAACACATGTCATAACTTTTCTTTGGCACGAGAGCAGCCTCATCACTCATTATCTTGTGATTGGTAATTAATTACCAACCACTCAATTAACTTCTTTTGGATGACAAGTTTCTCATCCCACATAAGCTAGAGAAAAAAATATTTCTATGTTTGATCTCAAATTAGGTTTTTGGCAATTAGGAATCCGCCATGATGATAGGGCAAAAACTAATTTTTGTATTCCCGATCACCAATTTCAGTGAAAAGTCATACCTTTCAGTTAAAAATCTATTCCATCTTTATTTCAAAAGGCCATAATAAAAATATTTCAGCCCATCCTCCATACATCACTTGTTTATATAATATAATTTTACTATTCAGTGATACTTGGGAAGAACACATAAAAGTTCTCAATCATTTTGCATCTTTAGTGGGAAATATGACATCTTTCTTTCAGCCAAAAAATAATTTTTGGAAAAATGAAGTTTGATTTTTTGGGCATGCATTTTCCGATAGAGAATATACCCAGGTCCTCATATTTCTGAGTAACTTTTCAAGTTAACCGATACTGGGTTCACAACGATGCAAATCCAGCAGTTTTTGGGAATAATAAATTATGTGAGAGATTTTATTCCTAATGCTTTTACATATATTTATCCCCTCTCAAAAATATTGAAGAAAAATGCCCAGCCATGGGGCATGGAACAAAATGATGCAATGCAAAACAATAAAAGAGATATCCCAAAGTGTCAAATCTTTGCACATTCCCTCCAATGGAAAGAAAATATTGCAAATAGATGCCAGTAATTAATTTTGCAGCGCATTTGTTTGACGAAGAAAATGGTCAGAGAAAAATATGTGGTTACGCGAGTGAAAGATTCATGGATGCCGAACAACACTATCATTCCACTTTCAAGGAGATTATAACACTGAAAAATGGGATTAAAATGTTTATTTTTTTTAATTCACTCATAATTTCTTATAGCGATGGATATGAAGGATTTTCCAAGGATGATCCAGTTGAATCCAATGGTCATTCTGAATTAGCAAATTCTCGGATGGGCTCAATGGTTTCTCCATACAAGTTTCAGCCCAAGCACATTAAAGAAGAAGATAATATTTTTAGTGACTTTCTTTGAACGCAAGGTGATGTTTTCAAAAGGTTTATTCCACAAAAGCACATGAAGATGAATAAATCAGCAGTTCAAATGTTCATATTCTCACATGAGCCACACCCCGGTTCTTCATCATTATATCACCCGCCAGAGTTGTTTGATTTTTCAGATCCTATTGATCCGTCCATCTTATTAGGGCAAAATGTTTTTATGAACTCCAGATTTTTGTAAACTAAGGAGGTTCCATACTAGAACCCTTTGGTGATAATCCAGAATATTCACTATGCCGTGTGTTCATAGCGTGGGCCAAGAAGCTTCCAAAGGATCTCTTATGGTTCACTTGATATCTCTGCCATCAATACCACAATCTCATGGAATTCAAGTGGCATGATTTTCGAGACTTTGTCAATCTCGAACCTTTCCTAAAAAACTTTTGTTGTGGTTCTAACCTCAAAAATGTTAGGTTCATCATTTTCATTCTTATGAAGTCAAAATATTTATGTTCCACATGCCATTTAGTGTGATCAAAAGAACTATAAAGGTGATGCCTACGATGTCCTTTTTGTTTCATTATCCAGTCACAGTCATAGCAATGGAAAAGGAGCACGTTGGATCTCATAGGCTCATTTTTCAGCAAAATAAGAGCCTTCGGGAGGAGATATGGTCAGCAGAGGAAGGAAGTTTGAATTATTCATCCACCCACCTCCATCGAAAAAATGTTAAGACATCACTTATGGGATAAAACGAAATGCTTGAAGACTTACCAGACACCTGAGGAAGGAAGTTATGAAATTTATCCAGCAAAAATTGCGAAGATCAATTTTAAGTGGGGAATATCGGTACTTCGTCGCTGAGGAAGAAATTTAAAAGAATAGGAAATATAGAAGAAAATCATTCGCACGCAAAGAGATATTTGACAAGAGCTGAAAAGTGAAGGCTAGAATGGTTAAAAGACAAGCATAATGCATAATCATGAGCCAAGAAATAATTTGCATAAGTTTTCTTAACCTTTTTAGTCAACTTCCCTTCCATAATCCCCCTTTTTCCTAAACTAAAAACTGCACAACTGTTTAAAATAAATGTAACCTCTAAACTCTCTAGGTAAGTACCCATTTGAAGAAATAAAAGTATGTACAACTTTTGTTTTATCCTTTTCACCACTCTACCCACAAGAAATTACTATGAAAAAACAAACAAATCTACACAAGTTTTTCACTTTTTAGCCACTTTAACCCACCAAAGGTTACCATAAAATCCAAGTATATCGATTACTCTGCCTGCCCATGTCAAGACATAAATTTCCCCAAGTTCTATGCCATCCAAATAATATTCAAGGGCCCCTTACGTCATCAAAGAAAAATCATCCATGTCAAGCAATAAATTTACCCAAAACCAATGCCATGCAAATACTATTCATGGGTTACTTTTCCATCATCCATGTCTTGTCCAAACCAATTCTATAATATAAGGCCATGCAATTTGCTTTTGATCATGCTTTTATGTTTTGTCTATTAGCCAAATAAGAGTCTTACATTGTAAAACGTTTATGTTAGTTGTACTATGTAATCAAATAATGGTAGTATATAAGGATAGTTCTGAGGTAAGTACTGATTCCTGCAAAGATTCCTCTGAAGAAGAACTTCCTTCTATTTTCATGAATCAGCCATGGGAGCCAAATGTCTTCGAAGTTGATGATGGTCAAGATGGGATGACTGATAAGCCCATTCCAAAACGGAGATATAATTCTGACATAACAAAAAAGATAATGAAGAATGATCCAGCACTTGATANTGAAGCACTCGATCACCATTGAATTCTTCCCAGGACTGAAGTACAAAACAAAATTGATTAGGTCACATGTCCCGGGTAAGGATTTGGTTATTGATTTTGACATTTATATGGTTTTGCAGGACAAACTACAGATCAAAGCCAATGGGATAGCATTCATAAATCACACAACACTTTTATTTAGAATCGCACACTGAATTCTTAACCAAATGTGAAAATCCTTTATGGAAAAATGAAGAGTTCTTCATCAAGCTATCTTCAAAGAAAAATGAGAATATCAATTCTACAAAGGCAAGTCACTTTGGTATGAATCCCGACCACATTCAGCTTGCAAAAAAGGAGTGTCAGGAGCTAGTGGATTTTGATCTCATCGAGCCATCAAATTAACAATGGGCGTGCAAATCATTTTATGACAACAAAAGAGTCGAGCAAACGAGAGGTAAATTAAGATTGGTAATTAATTACCACCCACTCAATCAATTCTTTTATGACAACTTTCCCATGCCAAATAAGCTCATCCTTTTGTCCCAACTTACCAAAGCAAAATTTTTTTCTAGGTTTGATCTCAAATCATGCCTTAGGCACTGTAAATCCACTCGAATGATCGGGTAAAAACTAATTTTTGCATTCTCGATCACCATGTTCAGTGGAAAGTCATGCCTTTTAGTTTAAAGAATGCTCCATTTTTGTTTCAAAAGGCCATGATAAACATATTTCACTTGTTTACATTGATGATATTTTATTGTTCAATGATACTTGGGAGGAACTTAAATTTGATCAATCATTTTGAATCTTTACTGTGAAAAAATGGCACCATGCTTTCAGCCAAAAAGATGGTTTTTGCAAAAAAAGAAATTAATTTTTTGGGCATGCATTTTGCATATGGAGAATACACCTTAGGTCCTCATATTTCTTAAGTTCCTTCCTACTGGGTTCACATCAAATCAAATCTCATATGTTTTGGGAATAATAAATTATGTGAGAGATTTAGTTCCTAATGTTTCTACA
>AWOL01S0004313.1:12266-23467 GCA_000715115.1 Nicotiana otophora
TTTCTGCGGTGCACAATTTTCCTCTGTGATCCACAATTTTCCTCTAAGCTCCGCACATGAGGCTTTGCCTCAGCACTCCAAAATGTGCCCCCGCACTCCAACTGATCCCACAACATCATCAGAGTACCGAAATGCCCAAACTCATTCAAAACTCACCCTGAAACACACCCGAGCCCCCCGGGACCTCAACCAAATACACCAAAAAGTCCTAAAACATCATACAAACTTAGTCGAGCCCTTAATCACATCAAACAACTCTAAAAATACAAATTGCACATTGATTCAAGCCTAATGAACTTTAAACTTCAAACTTCTACATCTGACGCCGAAACCTATCAAATCAAGTCCGATTGACATCAAATTTTGCACACAAGTCATAACTGACATTACGGACCTACTCTAACTTATGGAATCAGAATCCAACCCCGATATCAAAAAGTCCACTCCCAGTCAAACTTTCTAAAATTTATCAAATTTCCAACTTTCACCAATTGACGCTAAAATGACCTACGTACCTCCAATTTAACATTTAAACACGTTTCTAATACCAAAATCACCCTACAGAGCTATTGAAATTGTCACAACTCCATTACGAGGTTACCTTCATATATTTCAAACTACGGTTAATACTTAGAACTTAGACTTTCATTTTATGGATTATCTGTCCCATTTCACTCCGAAACTAAAAACAAATACTCTCGGTAAGTTACGTAACCACAAAATAAAATAGAGGGAGCAGTAAATAGGGGTTCGGGGCTAATACTCTCAAAACGACCGGCGAGATCGCTACACCTGGCTTCACGAGGGTTATAGCATGGTCTAGCGCACTACAAACCTGGCATCGCGAGGGTTATAGCACTGTCTGGAATGCTAGGAGCTGGAAATGCAAGGTAGAAATGATTTAACTCCCCAACACACTGTTCAACCCAAAAAGTTCGAAAATACAATAATTAGCCTACCTTGGAACCACAGAACCTTAAATTCCTTAGCGAAATTTTCTGAGGCCTTACACCTACCGTAGACAAATAAAACCTATGATCACAGAATTTGAGGCTATTGCATCTGGTATGGCTGGAAAAGCATAGAACCTAGATGGAGCGCCACCTGACTGGCCTCGACCTCTAGGGAGACCCCTACCCACCTGCCCTCCGCCTATGACAGACCGGTGCGGCAGCTGGTGCATTAATCATGGAATGATGGCCCAACTGGCCCTGCTACACTACCTTGCCCCAGATCTTGGGGCAAGATCTCCTCATGTGACCAAGCTTCCCTGACTCACAGCAACCTCTCGGTGCGGAAGATGACTGAACCTAAGTCTGACCCCGGGGACCTGAATACCCACTGGAAGGACCCTGAATAGCTAGTGGACAATAGGAGCTCTCTTGGATGGTACTAAAATATGTCCACATAGGTGATCCCGAGAAGGCGGCGGTGCTGAATAAGTGGGTCTACTGGATGGACCCCTCACAAACTGACCTCTGCCCCTAGACAGGATGCCGTTGAATCCTCCAGAATGTTGAGGCCTCGTCTCCCCTATCGTATACAGTCGTCTCTGGCTGCGTATACCCTCAATCCGCCAATCTATCTCTACAACCTACTCGTAAGGAGCCCCTATCTCCACCTCTCGGGCCATAGTAACCTGAATATCATAATGCAATCTCGCAATAAACCTCCTCACTCTCTCTGCATTGGTAGGGAGTATCATAAGTGCATGGTGGGAAAACTTAGAGAATCTCGCCTCATAATCGGTCACATACATCTGACCCTGCTAGGGCCGCTCAAACTAAACCCATAGCTCTTCCCTCTGAGAGGGTGGAATATATCTCTCCAAAAAGAGACATGTGAATTGATCCCAAGTCAAGGGAGGCTAACCTGCTGGTCTTCAAAGAAGATAGGACCGCCACCATCTACGGGCCTTGCCCTCCAACTAAAATCTGGTAAAGTCCACCCTGTTGGACTCCAATACTCTCTTGTTGTGCAACTTGTCTCTGCAGCTTGTCCCTACAATGTTGCAGGCACCTCACCCTGCTCCCCAATGACATGATCCTTCATTGGATCGGCTGGTGGTATGATGGGAGAAACGCTAGGACACCCTCGTCCTCTAGCAGGAGCTGGAGCTCTCCCCCAACCTCTGCCTCGGCCTCTAGAAATAGGGGGAGCAGTCCCTCCACCAATAGGTACATGCATTCTCACCATATGTGAGAGAATAAGAGAAATATACTTAGAACAACATCAACTACACGATAGGAGACAAAGAAAAAGAAGTTTCCTAATACCCTATATCCTCTCGAAGATAAGTACGGACGTCTCCTCACTGATCCACAAGACTCTATTAGGACCGCTCATGACTTGTGAAACCTATATGAACCTAGAGCTCTAATACAAAGTTGTCACGACCTAATTTTCACTATAGGTCGTGATGGTACCCAACGTCGCCGCTAGGTAAGCCAACTATGAACTACCCATTTAATTCCTCATTTGAATATTTTTAAAGTCTTTAGATTTTTTATTTAACACGAGAACAATTAGAAAGTGAGCATAGTAATGTAAAGCATAAACTAAATGGGAAAGTAAGATAGTGAATTGAATAATCAAAACCCATGAGTGTCTACTAAAATTCTCATAACCCGGTGTCACAAGTGCACGAGCATCTAGTAGAATATACAAAACTCTCTAAGAACTACTGTCTGAAATAAAATACACAGAAATAATAAAACATTATAAGAGAAGGCTCAGGGTGCTGCAGAAAGGAGCATGACAAGCAGCTCACCACTAAGCCTTCGGATAATGCGAATACGCGCCCGGACAAACTCTAGATGCACTTGCCTCAGAACCTGCACAATTTGTGCAGTAGTGTAGCGTGAGTATATAAACAATGTGTACCCAATAAGTATCTAGTATAACCTCGAAAAAGTAGTTACGAGTGTTTGACATAGACACTTACTAGTGCGCAATATACATAATGTACAAGGATATTTAATAAGCATGAAATACAACATCAATAATGGAATCAGAGGCAATAACTAAACGATCCTTTAATCAAAATAAAAAATTTAAAGTCCCCAAATATAACATGCTAACCTCAACAAGTTAGGACTTAACATGTATTTATAAATCCTCAAATCATAAAAGACATATCCAGTATAATCGGACTCCGAGTGACAATACACACGAGTTATGCCGATGTCGTACGACCCAATCCATAATAATCATGTACATACACTACCGAGGTCGTAAAAGAATTGTGCATTTACAACTCCAAGGTCTTCAGATTACGAATTGTGCATTTACAACTCCAAGGTAAGCCCATAAAAGAATATAATTTTCATCAGTAATTAAGCATTCCACAAAATCTATAATTAATGAAGCTTGATTTAAAATAATCTTTAATCACATGTTTTCTTATTAATACAAGCAATTAAACTAGCAGGTTAAGTTCAAATAGTGCAATTAATAGCATGATAAAGGTCTATGTCTACCCGGACATAACATAAATTTGAGCTACGCACAGAATCTTATCACTTCATGTGGGCGTAGAACCCACAATTAGTAGCAAATACCCTCTTACAACGTTAGGCAAGAGACTTACCTCGTTCCCAAGTCCACTTTTCGATCCACAATTCACTCTAAAAGCCTCAAGTCAGTGCCGAACAATCTGAAACTATCCAAAGGTTGTACAAACTAATCAATTATTGCTCAAAAGTTCATAATTTAACTATAAGAGTGATTACCCAACCTAATTTGGAAGGTTCCTAAAATTCACCTCCAGACTCACGTGCCCAGATTCTGGAAATTTTCATAAATAAATATTACCCATAACCTCATGAACATAAATATATAATTTGTACCCAATTTCATAATCATTTTCGTGGTCAAATCTCATTTTTTGTCAAAATTTAGGTTTTTCAACAAACTCCTAAAATTTTCACATTTTTCATGTTAAGATCTACCCGTAATCTAGGTATTAAACTCACATTGTGTAGAATACACTTACCTCAAGATGCTAGGTGAAAATCCCTCTTTAAAAAGCTCCAAAATCGGCCAATAAATGAGAGAAGTGAACAAAATGGCCAAAATCCCGATTTTTATTAAGTCACCGCCCAGGTCTGCCCTCTTCGTGATCGTGGACAAGCCTTCGCGATCGCAAAGGACAAAGTCACACACCACAAAAATTTCCACTTCCCGATTGCGAGAAGCCACTTGCGAAGGCGATGCACTGAGCCACCCACTCATCGTGAACATGTGCCTCAATTCGCAAACACAAAAGGCAAAGGAGCAGCCCAGGCTTTCTAAGCGAACACAACGAGTCACCCACGAACACGAAGGCCACTGGTTCCATGCCTCCGAGAACGCTACCCTTTCTTTGCAAACGCGAAGAGCAAAAGCGCCCTCGCAAATGCGATGGACCTTCCGCGTTCATGAAGAAGGAAACAGAACCAGCACACCAGCAAGTTTGGACTTAGCTCTAGGCAATCTAAAACGCACCCTTCCCCCCCCCCCCCCCCCCACGAAACACCCATCCAAATCCACCAACAAGTCTATAACAATAATACGGACCTTTAAGAACCCTCGGAACACATAAAACAACATCGAAACTAAGAATCACACCCCAAAACCAAATTGAATCAACTTATGAAATTCTAACTTCTTGACTAGCTCCGAATGCGCCGAATCATACTAAGACTACTCAAAATGACACCAAATTTTGCGTACAAGTCATAAGTTACCATACAGACTCATTCCTAGATTCGGAATCCCAAACAGGCCTTGATAACACCAAAGTATACTCCAAAACAAATATAAAGAACTAAAAAATCTTCAATGAACCAACTTTCAGCATTAAGCGCAGAAATACTCCTGGATCACCCGAAACCAGGTCCGAACACATGCCCAAGTCCAAAATTATCATAGGAACCTATTAAAACTATCAAATCCCGATTCCGAGGTTATTTTCTCAAACTTGAGCTCAAGTCAAACTTGGCCATTATAGGCCACTATTAAGGATCTAAGTGTTCTGATTCCAATCCGAACCCTTCCAAACCTAAACCAACCATCTCCGCAAGTCATAAAATAATAAAAGCACATACATGAAGTCTTAATTAGGTGAACAGGGATCTAGAAAGCAAAACGACCGGTCGGGTCATTGCAGATACCAACTTGTCACGACCCAAAATCCTAACCTATTGTGATGGCACCTAACACACCATCTAGGCAAGCCGAAACATGATAACGAAGGCAACCGAATAATGAAATTCATAAAAATAGCATAAGTCTAAGGTCTCAATACAATAAAACTGATAAATACAAAGTATTTCCCCCAGAAACTAGTAAGTATGGAGTCATGAGCTACTACAACGGAATACAAGTCTGAAACTGAACAATAAATACATTGTCTGAATTATAACAGCAGTACGAAAGGATAAGACAAGTCAAACTGCGACCAAGGATGTAGCTCTACCTCGCCTCTAGCAGATAGTCCAACAAGCAACCTACTACTGATAATTGGTCCCCACACCTGGATATGCACAGTTAAGTATAGAGTGTAGTATGAGTACAACCGACCCAATGTATTCAATAAGTATCGTAGATAAACACGGCAACGTTTAGTACGAAAACATCCATATGTATATATGTACAATTTCTCAAGTACTCTGCTCGGACAATATCTTGGCATATAGAGGTGATATGCAGCTAAATCAGATAAATTATCAAGGAATTTGCAAGTAAAGATGAAATGCAAAATCCAACAAAACACTGGCCAGGTTCCATAACTTTTCCATATCTATTCCAAACCACTTATCAGTATTCTAAATATCCGCGTGTACACCATCAAGAGAGAAACATGAGAGGGTGACCCTAGGGGGTGGATCTGTATCCACACGTTGCATGGATAACTCACGCGCTAATAATAGAACCCGCACAGGAAACTCATGTGCTGCCAAACAACTCGCATGCTAGTAACATCAATATCTTGACCCGCATGGATAACTCATGCGCTGCAAGATAACTCGCGTGCTAGTAACATCAATATCTCGACCCGCATGGACAACTCACGTGCCAATAACACAATCCGTCTGGTATAGTCACAAGCATAATAACACAATCATCACGGCGGGGTCACAGGCACACAGTTCAATCATATAATATAGGAGCAAATAAACAAATATACATGTATGAAATGAGTGAATAACAAATCTCATGCTCCTGGATTGGTATAAATGACATGCTAATGTGTAGGCACGTGCAAGTGTACTATCACAACTCCAACTGGAAAATTTCATCAAAGAATAACATTTATTAGTTCATTCATGGATTAAACCCCTATGTAGCCTCAAAAATGGCCCAAATATTTCACAACAATGTTACAACGTGTGAAGCATCATAGCTTAAGGTTTAACAGTCAAATTCTAGGCATATAAGAGCTTGAGCACAACCTGAACATGAATAAATAACCCCGGTGTTCGCACATGGGTTCATCCCCATGCATGTGCGCACCCAATAGCACATAGCTATCACAACCATTCAGGCAACCAGCGCCTTAACCGAGTTTAAATAAGATACTTACCTAAAACAAATCAAATCACTCTGCTACTAAGCCCTTCCCACGCGTATCAATCTCCGAAAGGCTCGAATCTAGCCAAAATTAATGTAATACTATCAATAAAAGCTATAGGAATTGATTCCAAATGATAAATCTAAGATCTTTAACCAAAGTCAAAAGGTCAATCCCGGGCCCACGTCTCAAAATCCGACAAAATTTCTCAAATCCGAACACACATTTAACAAAGAGTCCAACCACACTAAAATTATTCAAATCCGATCTTAAATTGCCTTTCAAATCCCCAAAATTTGGTCTATGAAGTTTCACAATTATTCTCCAAATTTTCCAACTCAAAACGCCAATTAAATGACAAAAGTAATGATAGATTCATGTATAATAGCCAAATCCGAGTTAGAATCACTTACCCCGATGACTTCCTTGAAAATCCCTCGACAAATCGCCACAAACCGAGATTTTTAGGTCAAAAGATGAAAAATGAATGAAAAACCCTCGAACTTTCAATTTTTGCCCGTCGATTTTCGCTTTTATGGACCAACAGCCACTTTTGCGGAAAATCCATGGCAGGTGAGGCTTCGACTCAAGCCAATATTCACCGCTTCTGCGGTCCAAATAGCGCACCTACTTCCGCTTTTGTGGGCAACAAGCGTTTCTGCGCACACGCACATGCGGACCAAGTCCGCTTTTGCGCCCCCAGGCCATCTTGGCCCGTTACGCTCCAGCGACCTCTCTTCCGCATTTGCGACCTCGCAAGTGTGTAATAGTCCTCTCTTCTGCGCTCGCAGGCCTCCTCCCCAAATCTCGCACATGCGGCCACTCTCTCCGTAGGTGCGATGACACAAGACTTCAACAACAACAGCAGCATCCCTCTAAGTCAAAATTTCAATCTGGTTTCAATCCGAATCTCATCCAAGGCCCCTGAGACCCCATCCAAACATACCATCAAGTTCTAAAATATGATACGAACTTAGTTGAAACCTCGAATCACATCAAACAACATAAAAAATATGAATCATATCCTAATTCAAGCCTAATAAACTAATAAATTTCTAACTTCTACAATCGATGCTGAAACATATCAAACCAACTCCGATTGACCTCACATTTTGCACACAAGTCATAAATGACACATCGGACCTATTCTAATTTCAAGAAACCAAAATTCGAGCCCAGTAAAAACAAAGTCAACTCTCGGTCAAACTTCTCAACTCTCCAAATTCAACTTTTCCAACTTTCACCAATTCAAGCCAAAATCATATATGGACCTCCAAATCAACTTCCGCACACACTCCTAAGTCCAAAATCATCATACGGAGCTATCGGAACCATCAAAACTCCACATAAGTAAATATTCGGTCAACTCTTCCAACTTAAGCTTCCAACCAATAGATTAAGTATCCCAACTCAATTCGAAACATCCCCAAAACCAAACCAACTACCCCGGCAAGTCACGTAACAACAAATGAACACACAATAAGCAATAAATGGGGGAATGAGGAAATAATACTCAAAATAACTGGCCGGGTCGTTACACTAGAATTGACTTGAGTCTATTAGTTTGACAAATTTTGACTAAGATTTGACTTTGACTTTAATTGAAACAAAGATCCGATTTTGAGAGATTAGTTGTATAGATGTATTTGACATTATTCAACTATACTTTTGTAACGACCCGGCCGGTCGTTTTGAGAATTTGAGCCCTGATCCCCTAATATCTGCTCTCCCCATAATGGTTTCTACTTTTGGGATTTTCCGAAGTGTTTGGTTATGGAATTCGGGGAGTTTTGGGATACTTAGTCCCTAGTTGTGAGTTTAAGCCGTAGAGATTGGACCGTAGTCGGAACTGTGTAAAAACGGATCCAGAATGGAATTCCGTCAACTCCGTTAGCTCTGTTGAGTAATTTTGAGCTTAAGAGTGTGTCCGAAATATGTTTTGGAGATCTGTAGTAGATTTAGGCTTGAATTGGCAAAAGTTAGATTTTCGGCGATTTCGGCCGATTGTGGAATTTTTTATATCGAACTCGGAATGGATTTCCGGAAGTGGTTGTAGGTTCGTAGTGTCATTTTTGACTTGTGTGTACAATTTGAGGTCATTCGGACTAGATTTGATGTGTTTCGGCATCATTTGTAGAATATGGAAAATTCTAAATTCTTAGGCTTGAATCCATGCTTCATTCATGATTTTGGTGCTGTTCGATGTGGTTTGAAGGCTCGACTAAGTTTGTATGGTGTTATAACATTGGTTGGTAGGTTTGGTTGAGGTCCCGGGGGCCTCGGGTGTGTTTCGGGTGCTTAACGGGTGAAAGTTCTGGTGTTTTCGCACCTGCGGTGAGGAGTCCGTTGGTACGGCCCCGCAGAAGCGAGGCTGGTATCACAGGTGAGATTTTAGGCCGGGGAGTCAATGCTCGCAGATGTGATGAATGAGCCGCAGGAGCGGAGCTGCATCTGCGAAATGTCAGTAGCAGATGCGAAGGTGAGAAGGACCCAAGGTTCCGCAAAAGTGGACGATTGAGCGCAGAAGCGCATCCGCAGGTGCGGACTCAAGCGCGCAGGTGCGGACCCAGCCCGGATAAGTGACCTTTGCACCTGCGATGATTTTTCCGTAGGTGCGTGACCGCAGATGCGGCCCAATGAGCGCAGGTGCTGAAATCGCTGAGTTGAAGAGGCAGCTTCGAGGGTTCACTCCTCATTTTTCACCAATTCGATTTAGAACTCGGTGGGGGACGATTTCTCGAGAGATTTTGAAGGGGAATTCTTGGATAAATAATTCTAACTCTATTTTGATAATAATACATAAATCTATTTTTGTTTTCCTCGTCTAATTAAGGAATTTGAGGGTAGAAGTTTGGAAGTGGGGGAAAAGGTTCCCCAATTGAAAATCTGAGATTTGAATGGGAATTTGACGTCGGATTTAGATGATTTTTGTTCGAGTGAACTCGTGAGTGAATGGGTGTTTCAAATTTGTAATTTTTACCCGATACCGAGACGTGGGCCCGAGGAGACCTTTTGGGCGTTTTTTCTAATTTCACACTTTAGCCTCGAATTAATTATCTAAATTAGTTAATTGTAGTTATATTTATTTTATGAAATTAATTTGAATAGATTCGGTCCATTTGGAGTCGGATACTCGTGGTAAGAATATGATATCGAGCTGATTTGAGCGGTTCGAGGTAAGTAGCTTGCCTAATCTTGTGTTGGGGACTTTCCCTTAGGATGTTTGATATTAATTGATGTGTGGGTGCCTTGTACGTGAGGTGACGAGTACGTACACAGGCTATTATTGCAAAAATCCCATTTTTCCTTTCTAAATCATAAATTGTTTTTCCTTATTATATTGCACTGATACGTTTAATTGTTAAACTTAGATTAGAGAAGCATGCTTACGTGTTTTAACTGCCTAATTGACATTCTGTGTGCCATGCTTAGTTAAGTCCATATTTTCCTTATCTGTGTCCAGTATAAACTGTATAACTCGATGCCATACCTACCATTTCATCTTGCGTTGCATATTTAAATTGGGACTGCGGATGTGTTTCGGGAGATTCCCTTGTCTTGCATATTTATTTTGGGNCTTAGTTAAGTCCCTACTTTCCTTGTATGTGTTAAGTATAAACTGTATAACTCGATGCCATACCTGCCCTTTCATCTTGCGTTGCATATTTAAATTGGGACTATGGACGTATTCCGGGAGATCCCCCTGTACTGCATATCTACTTTGGGATTACAGACGTATTCCGGGAGATCCCCCAGCACTGTAAACCTATTTAATTCGGGACTACGGACGTATTTCGAAAGATCCCTCTGTATTGCATATTTACTTTGGGACTATGGACGTATTCCAAGAGATCCCCCAGCACTACATATTTACTTTGGGACTACGGACGTATTCCGGGAGATCCCCCAGCACTGGATATTTACTTTGGGACTACGGACGTATTTCGGGAGATCCCCATGTACTGCATATTCATTTAAAACTACGGGATAGTATCCCGAGAATTTTTTCACTGTGTTTACCTTGCTTTGAGTCCAGGGCTCCCTTAACTGTTAAATTTTCGAGAATTTCTTTAACTGTGTTACCGTAAATTCTACTTATATCTTTTACTGTTTAATTTATTATATTTACTCTGATAGGGCCTTGACCTGACCTCGTCACTACTCGATCGAGGTTAGGCTTGGCACTTACTGGGTATCATTGTGGTGTANCATTTCATCTTGCGTTGCATATTTAAATTGGGACTGCGGATGTATTCCGGGAGATCCCCCCCCTCCCATGTACTACATATTTATTTTTGGACTACGGACGTATTCCGGGAGATCCCCCCTCCCCTGTACTGCATATTTATTTTTGGACTACGGACGTATTTCGGGAGATCCCCCAGTACTGCATATTTACTTTGGGACTACGGACGTATTCCAAGAGATCCCCCAGCACTACATATTTACTTTGGGACTACGGACGTATTCCGGGAGATCCCCCAGCACTGCATATTTACTTTGAGACTACGGACGTATTCNTTTGTACTACATATTCATTTGGAACTACGGAACGGTATCCCAAGAGATTCCCCACTGTGTTTACCTTGTTCTGAGCCGAGGGCTCCCTTAACTATTAAATTTTTGAGAATTTCTTTAACTGTGTTAC
>AWOL01S0004314.1:0-16238 GCA_000715115.1 Nicotiana otophora
TCAAAAAGTTTTAGTTGACTAGCTAGTATTTGGAAATTTCAGTCCATTTGGAGAACTGTAAAATGGGTTTCTTGAAGTTTTTTGTGATAGTGTTAGTTATATGGGGTTTCTTTATAGCAAATAGTTACCAGTTATTACAGTCCTATGAAACTCAAGCTTTACTTCAGTTGAGAAAGCATTTAGAATATCCAATTCAGCTTGATGTTTGGGAGAATTACAATGGAGACTTTTGCAGTTTGACTTCAACACTGCATATGAGTATTACCTGTCAAGACAACTCTGTTACTGAGCTCAAAATTAAAGGCGATAAGTTGGTTAAGTTAAATGAATTTCATGGATTTGCAGTTCCAAATCAAACATTATCTGAGGGTTTTTCAATTGATTCTTTTGTTACAACTTTGACAAGGTTAAATAGTTTAAAGGTTCTTACTTTAGTTTCTCTTGGTATTTGGGGACCCCTACCTGATAAAATTCATAGGTTATCTTCACTTGAACTTTTGGATATGAGTTCAAATTTTCTCTTTGGTTCTGTTCCTTTTCAAATGTCAAGATTGATAAAGCTTCATACTTTAACATTTGATGGCAATTTTTTCAATGATACTGTTCCTGATTGGTTGGATTCGTTAACAAATCTTACTATTTTAAGCTTGAAAAATAACAGATTGAAGGGTCAGTTTCCAATTTCAGTGTCTAAAATCACAACCCTCACTGTCATTGTTCTGTCACACAATGTGATTTCTGGTAAATTACCAGATTTAACTGCCTTGTCTAAATTGCTTTTATTGGATTTAAGGGAAAATCATTTGGATTCTGAACTGCCACCTTTGCCTAAAGGAGTTACCACAGTTCTTCTAAGCAGTAATGCTTTTTCGGGTGAAATCCCGGTAGAATTTGGCACACTGAATCAACTCCAACACCTTGATCTGTCGAATAATTCGCTAGATGGAATGCCGCCTGCTGACTTATTCTCTTTGCCAAACATCAGTTACTTGAATTTAGCATCAAATGTTCTTAGTGGTTCACTTCCTGATCATCTTGGTTGTGGGGGTGAACTTGGTTTTGTTGATATTTCTGATAATAGATTGGTTGGTAGGCTTCCTTCTTGTTTGAACACCATTTCGGATAAGCGAATTGTTAAGGTTGGTGGAAATTGCTTGTCTCTTGAAACTCAATATCAGCATTCAGAGGGCTATTGCAAACAAGCGAAGAAACATATCAAAGGACAAGAAATAGCATTATTGGCAGGTGTTATTCTGGGAATTGCAATTGTTGTGGTGTTTCTGTTAGTTGGGTTTCTCATCTTTTGTAGAAGAAAAAATGAACGTAACACGGTGGATCAGCACATCTTTCCGAAAGTTGTGCAACGTAATACACAACCTGGGATTCCCTCTGAATTCCTAGCAAATACCAGTAAGTTGATTTTTTTCATTTTTTATCAGTTCAATTCTATATGAAGGCCCGTGGCTTGAACTCAATCTTCGAATCATCAGGAATCATTTCTCACGCGGCAAACTTAGGATCACAAGGTGCTTCATCGTATCGGGTGTTCTCCATGGAAGAATTGTTAGAAGCAACAGAAAATTTTGATCAGTCGGCATTACTTGGTGAAGGGTCAATTGGAAAAGTATGGATTCAAAACAAAATTTAATGGTCTTATTGATAGTTATATATCTTTATTTTTTCCATTCAATGGTCAAAGTAGATTTTGCCTCAAAATTAGATACTTGCTCTAAACCTTGATAATTACTAACAGTAACAGTAAGTTTTCTATGTTAGTAGTTTTGTTGCATATACCATGCCCAATGATGATAATGCAATGGATGCACTCATGCACAAGTCCACCAAAGTTACAAAATGGATTTAAGAGTTGCTTCTCTTTTTAATTTATTGCCTATTTGATTTATATTCGTATTACACATGTGCATCTATGACATCCTTTGATGATAAAAACTGGTGGTCACCATTATTTGATTCGGTATCTAGTCAACTCATGAAAATTCATAGCAATATATAGAATCCCCTTAAGTGCAAAACTAGATATAATCGCATACTTTCAATTTTGAGTGACTTAAACAAGTTTAAGCCGTATTATATCTTGCTAGAAAAAGAGACTTATCTTAGTTTTCAACAACTCCCTCAATATTTATCTCCATTTCAGATATACAAGGGAATATTAGAAAATGGAGCTTACATTGCTGTAAGGTCATTAAATGTGTACAGAAGATACTCTAACCGGAACCTCAAACTCCGATTGGATTTACTGTCAAAGTTTCGTCATCCCCATTTAGTTAGCCTTCTGGGTCACTGCATTGATGGTGGAGCACAAGATGATTCAGTTGTGCCCAGAATTTTTCTCATTTATGAATATATCTCTAATGGAAACTTCCGTGCTCATCTATCAGGTCAGTGATGTAAACCCTTTAGCATGAACATTTTCATGTGTTTCGATGCTTGGTTGAATATGGAAATAGTATATGCACATATGGAGTGCTAATTTGATTTTTTCTACGGTAAATGATTGGGATATCCTTGTTGAAGAATCTCTATGGTGAGGAATTGGTCGAAGAAGTATGCGAATTCATCTTATACCCAAGCATTAGACATCTGATTCATCATATTGACTTTACAGATAGTGGTATTCATTTTGCAATTAGTAGTTTGAGCAACAACATAATGTTTATTTTACATCTGGAGAAAAACAAGATGTATGCTCAGCGCATGTTCTGTTGGTTGAAATTCATACTGAAAAACAGTTGAACCTTTTGATTTTTATCGTTCCTTTTGTTATTATACACTTTCATTTAACTCTGCATGTCTATTAAGCTACAGAAAATACAAGCGCCCTAAAAAATGAGACTACATGTTCAGCTCATCTCAAACAACATTTGTATTTGTAGAAACTAGTCCAAGAAAGGTCCTCAAGTGGTCAGACAGGTTGTCAGTGCTGATTGGTGTTGCCAAGGCTGTGCACTTCCTTCACACAGGCGTAATTCCTTCTTCATTTAGCAACCGCTTGAAGACAAGTAATATATTGCTTGATGAACATAACATGGCAAAGCTAAGTGATTATGGGATGTCTATCCTTATGGAAGAAACTGAAAAGGTTAGAAATATATTTAAATATTTTGGTGAGGAAGGTGAAAACTCAAAATCTCTAGGATAGACAGTAATTTCTCATACTCAATATGTTTTTTTTCAGGCAAAAGGAGATGACTTCACCTCCTGGTAAGAAACTTTTTATTCATATATATTCCTCAGCGTCTCTTGGCAACTTTCTTTTGCTAAACCAACTGGGATAGATATTCACTACATTCTATTTCAAGAATGTCAAATAGATGCATGTATCATCTATTATAGCTGTTTGCGAGGTATAGATCAGTGGTTTTCCTTTTCTTGTGTAGGCATATGACAAAGAAAGAGGACGATGTTTATAACTTTGGTTTCATATTACTGGAGTCACTGGTTGGCCCTACTGTTAGTGGAAAAGGAGAAGCATTTTTGCTTAATGAAATGGTATGAAACTGCTAAAATTGTTATGCAACTCCTGTGTTATTGACAGTAATCTTCAGCATTTTGTTCATTTTAGGATCCTAAACTTTCTTGACATCTCTTGCAATCTTGGATAAGTAAAGTAGCAAAATTTTCTTTCTCTGCCACCTATACTTTACAATCACTACGAATATAGATTAACAGAACAGATATTGAGCTACATAGTATTCAACTTTTATAAGGAAAAGGAGTAAAGTTGTACTTGTCAATAGCCACATGCCTACAGCAGTCAAAAGGCTTGATTTTTTCAATGGTGTTATACTAATATATGTCTATGACACGTAGTTTGAGTTGGAAGATAAACACTTGGGTCTGCTCTTTGAACAGCAGGCATCCTTTGATAGCCAAGATGGTCGACGCAGAATTATGGATCCAGTAGTGCTAACCACTAGCTCCCAAGAGTCATTGTCAATTGTAATATCCATCACAAACAAATGCATATCTCCCGAGTCATCAAATCGCCCCTCGTTTGAGGATGTTCTTTGGAACCTTCAATATGCAGCTCAAGTCCAAGCCACATCTGATACTGATCAGAAATCCGGTCCTACTTCACCGTCATGAGCTATTTCAGAAGTCCAACTGCATTAGCATGGGAGAAAGTTAGCTGATTTGATGATGGTTATAGGCGTACAAAACGGTATGCTAGCCTAAAGGCTTATGTTTAAGCTACTAGTCCTCATTTTCTTTGTTTTGCATAGATGTGTAAATTTGTCGATTCTTTAATTCTAGTAATAGGTGAGAATTTGCATAGCATAGGCCTTATTCGTACAATTGGAACAATAGTAGTTAGGTGAATTTGTTGTTTCTTGTGAGAGATCAAGTTTCTGGTACAGATATCATTGCAAATAGGCAATTGAACTCGCGGAGATTTAGATATAGGTAGGTATCAAGGGCCGGGCCGGTCCTGTTAGGGGTTGAGGAAAAGGGAACCCACCGGTTTCGTTACCGGGCCGGTTATTTTTTACCGGGTTTACCGATTCCGGGCTTCCCCGGTGCAAAATTTAACCGTAACGGTTCCGGGTCTAATGGGCCGGGCCGGGCCTTTTTTATATTTTGTATAACAATCGCCAACTTTATAAAATTTAAAAAAAAAATCAAAAAATAGCCATTGAACCGGTCCGGTTAACCGGTTCCCATGTGACTTGACCATAACGGGTCGTACCGGCCCGGTTAACCGGTACCAAAAAAACTACCCGGCACAGTCTGGTCCATGTCCCAACTCAGCCCTGCCCGACCTCTTACTACCGGGCCGATCCGGGCTAAAACCGATCTGAGGCGGTTTGGAATCGGGCCAGCCCGACCCGTTTGACATCTCTAATTTAGATTCAGAGAAAGTCAATATTTTTGTCATCATGTTTTTGGTAAAGCGGAAAGCCAAAGTATGGATATCGCAGATACAAGACATGTAAGACATTAGGGGTCGTTTGGCCAGATTCATTAGAGAAAATAATGCATGTATTAGCTTTTGGTATTACTAATCTTTTGTTTTATGACAAGGTGGGTTGCTCTGATGGTAAACGCCCTCCACTTCCAACTAAGAGGTTGTGAGTTCGAGTTCTTGGAGGGAAGGATGCCGAGGGTCTATTGGAAACAGCGTCTCTACCCCAGGGTAGAGGTAAGGTCTGCGTACACACTACCCTTCCCAGACCCCACTAGTGAGATTATACTGGGATGTTGTTGTTGTTGTTGTTGTAATCTCTTGTTTGGTACACTTTTTCAACTTATGTATTACTAATGCAAGTATTAGTTATACAATCTACTTGGTAATTCCTATGTATAACTAATATATAACAAACCATGGTATTAGCAATATCAAGGCTATTAATGCATGCATTAGCATGGTTTAAGACAAAATTGTCAATAAAGAATGTGGAGGTCATTTTTGTAAATAACTAATTTTCTTAAAAATTATGCAATGCATTTTAATTTTTAATACACCACACCAAACAGTGATAAAAAATAATCTCTGTATAACTCATGCTTGCATTACTAACCCATATATCACTAATTTCTGCATTATTAATACACCTTATTTAACACTATTCTTATACACCGTACAAAACGTTCTCTGTGACTATGGTACATGATAACATAATGGTTGGAGAGTTGTTATACTGTTTTACTGGCTCAACTAGTTTTGATTTATCCCCTAGAGCCCACTAAAACTGCCTGTGAGGAATTTCTTTTTATTTCAGGCTAAAACTCAAAATCTCTTATTAATGGTTTAAACTCAAAATTTCGACTCAAAATCTCTGATTAATGGTTTAAACTCAAAATTTCGTGAATCCCACCTGGTGATTTATTGGTGGCTTACTATTTGGAGCAATTGGTTGAGGGACAAGACTATGTAACTTGCACACAGACCAACAAAGTAGGGCGAAAAAGCAATATGTTTAAGATGGGTCGCGGACTGACACTAGTTATTTGAGGTTTTTTTTTTATCTCACAATTTTGTAGTCCCAGAATTTGGTAAATCCATATGTATAACATATGAGTTTACAAATGTGTAAGATAAAAAGAAGACTCACACAACTAATATCAGATGTGTAAAACACACAATAAAATCAGTCGGTCGTGGGGCCATATTTCGTTTCATCATCCTTGATATAGACGTGCCAACCAACTAAAACCTTGAACCAATTTACACCCTTCATTTTCCTATTTCGTGTGTTTGCGGGTTTGTATTGCGTTTCACAACTTTATCACTGTTCTTCACAAGTTATATATCAATATATAACTCAAATTCCGAAAACACGTAACGTGAAATATATTTGATTGCAATTCCATCCAAATAGTGTTTGGTCTCGAGCTTGGACTTAGGAGCAGTAAATAGGAGTAGTTGGCATATGACCCCTCAATCACCTATAGCTGTTTGATAATGTCGGCGGAATCATCCAAATGCCCAATTTCATTAGTATTACAACCTAAAGCACTACCCCACCTTTTGTCATGCAGTGTAACTCCACGCGCCTTTCAAATTACATTAATCGCACTCCCTTCTCACTTCAGCCTTTAGCTGAAAAAAGATAAATATTTTTTTAAATATTTTCTTAATTTTCTAATGCAACATTTATATTAGATCAAATTGATTTAGGTATAACAACGCTCCTAACACTTATTTTGAACAAAAAAGAATACAAATTATATAAAAAGCAAAGTTTGATTTATATACTGTAACACTTCTTCATATTATTATTCAACTTCGACATGAAATAGAGGCTGGAATACTAATTTAAGGTGTATTTCAAGTGAAATAATAATTTTCACTCATAGAATTTTAACTTATTTCCGAAGAAAATTTATGTACACAAATAATTTTAATAGTACTAAGTATTTTTCAACTTCAACGTCAAATTCTCAATTTTAACCAAATGGGTCCTTAAGTTTTGATTTATGCTAAATCCATTTTATTTTTCCTTTTATAACTAAAGAATTATTTTTACATGTTGAGCGGTATTGGTGTTTGTTTTGCACCTTTTCATCTGCGAGTAGGCTTTCTACTTCCGGACAACCGGAAAGCACCATAGATTCTAGAACACAAAAATAGCAGTCGACCTTTTCATTTTTTTAAGCTCACTTTATTTCAATATATGTTGTCCTGTTCCCAGTTTTCAATTAGAAAAGACATTCTTTTCTCTGCCCAATGCTCAATGACCAAACCGTCTGCTGAAAATTCGCACCCCTTTGGCCTTATGCCTTTCTCCTATATTCCCAGTATCTAATTCCTCTGTAAGTCTGCTAAATCTTTGCTAGCATTTGTTTGTGTATATTTTGTTTTGTAATGCTTCATTTTAGTAATCTGATTTGGCTTTGTTTCACTTTGATTTTCCTTCTAACAGGTTAAGATTCTTATTCTACAATATGTTTCCTTTCTTTTTCATGAATTATTATTGATTGGCTTAAGCATTTAAAGTGAGTGTTAAAATGTTTAAAAAGTACACTATAATTGTTTCCTGAATGAAAAAAGGAGCTTTGTAGAAAAGCATAGAGCATGTGCAAGCACAGAATAATATGTCATGGAATATGAAATTAACTTGATATTCTTATCACGCGAAGTCATTTAATTCTGGAAGTTTTACTCTCACTTACTAATGCTACTTTCTTTCATTATCCAAGTTAGGTTTTCATTTATTATTGCAAGCCATTGTAGAAAAAGATAGAATTAATGTGCTCTCTAGCTATACTGTAGTTCAAGTCTCAGAGGATTTTGCTTTAGCATTTGCAGGATTGTATAGTTTCACTGAAGATCATTTGAAATCATGGTTTCGGGTAGGGCGAAAACTAGGAAAGGCCCCTCAGTTCAAGTTGATTATCTAATTCATATTCAGGAGATTAAACCTTGGCCGCCCTCACAGTCATTGAGGACGGTCCGCGCTATTCTAATCCAATGGGAACATGGAGATAGGAGTGGCTCTACTAGTCAAGTTGTTCCGTCTTTAGGCTCCGGTGTTGGTGACGGAAGCATTGAGTTCAATGAGTCTTTTAAACTTCCTGTGACACTATTGAGGGAAATTTCCGTTAAAGGTGGAGATGGAGACACTTTCCAGAAAAATTGCATTGAGTTCAACTTGTATGAACCGCGCCGTGATAAGACGGTGAAAGGTCAACCATTAGGAACTGCTATTATCAATTTTGCTGAATATGGTGTTGTTAATAAAGAGGGTTTGAATGTTAGTGCCCCTATTAATTGCACGCGGGCTTATAGGAACACTGTACAACCCCTTATCTTCCTGAAAATCCAGCAATTTGATAGGAGTCGCGCGAGCTCGTCCTCAAGGGACGGATTAACAAGAGGAGCATCGATAGACCGTACTGGTGTTGAATCTGTTTCTACATTGACGAGTGAAGAATACGCCGAGGAAGCAGAAACTGCCTCGTTCACTGATGATGACGTTTCCTCACACTCATCTGTTGCTGCTAATGGATCGAACTGTGGTTCACTACCACAAGGAGAGGTATAATGCTTACTTCCAATTTAGTTTTTGTCCTCTCCAATTGCTTCCAAATTGCATGATGCAAAGATTTTTCCTTTGTGTTGTGTTTATTGCAGGATGAAGCTGAGGGAGTGAAAAGTAATCCTGGACAAAATGAAGATGAACATGTCCTCCTATATTCAAAGAACAAGTCTGCGGATTTGGATGAGAAGCAAGTGGTGAAGTCATTATCGAATTCGAAGCCAAGTTTGCCTCACTCTCCAACTGATTTGTCTTCTGATCTGGCATGGCTCTCAAGGAAAATTGGTGGTAATGGTAGCAATAAATTGGCAACATCAAATGCGGATGAAATAACTGAAAACACTCAGAATCCATATGTGATAACCGAACACGTCGAACCAGTACAACAAAGGGAAAGAATACTGGCTAATACTGAAAGTGGTGGTGAAATATCTACTCAGCAATGTTCTGATGAAGAGAGGGTCAGTAGTCTTCTAGATCAAGCAGGCTTTCCAATTTCACATATAGATGAGAGTAAGAGCTTTATGAACTCAGCAAGTCATTTCTCCAGCTCTGAGAATGCTTCGACTCCGGTTGGGAATGGGCATGAGGATGCGAGAGCTGTTGTTGCCGAGAATGGGTCTAATGAGGGTGAAAACAGTGAGAATTATCAGGAGAGGAGACAAGAATCTAGTGCCAATAACAGAGAGAATTGTCAGGAAAATGAACAAGTAAAAGAAATTGTGGAAGAGGAAGAAAGTGAGGATGCTATGAAGAATGACTCAGAAGAAAGTGATGTAATTTCTGCTTACACGGATAGTTATGGAGCAAAGAGTAGTATCCAAAACAATGAGAGATTAAAGCATGTAAAGTCAGTCAGGTCATCAGCAGAACCTAATAGAGTAAACGGGTCTGTCAAAGGCAATCAGCTTTTAGCACAAGACAAACAGATTCATGCTCGAGGTTTAGCAAACGAGAGGAAAGATCGAAAGGCACAGTCAACTGACACATCAACAATTCTTTTGGAAAGCAAACTCCATAAGTTGGAGCAAAGAGTAAAAATGGCGGAAGGAGAATTGAGAGAAGCTGCTGCAATTGAAGCTGGCCTTTATTCCGTTATTGCAGAGCATGGAAGTTCCAAAAATAAGGTCCATGCTCCTGCTAGACGCCTCTCGAGGTTCTATTTCCATGCCTGTAAAGATGACTCTCCATTGAAAAGGGGAACTGCTGCTAAAAGTGCCGTCTCTGGATTAATTTTGGTTGCAAGGGCATGTGGAAATGATGTTTCTAGGTACTACTTAGTTTCCAATCATTTTTTCGCATTCAACTAGCAGTCTTGCTTTTTTCCTCTCCACATATATGATGATGCATTTCTTTCTTACTGGAAGAAGCTGTTCAATAGCAAGTATTTTTTTGATATGAAAACCTAGCTGCAACCATATCACAGTTCCTTGAAATTCTTCTATATAATCATCTTCAAGCAACTTTGCAGACCTGTGATGGCTCATCTCTTAGTCCTAAATCCAGTACGTGAGTACACAAAAACCTATTTTTCGCTCAAAGCACTGTAATATCGACGCCTTTTGTGAAAGGCAGCTAAGTTGTATGCCTAAGAAAGTATTTACCATTTCCCCGAACTTATTCTTATATTAATTCTGCGCACAGGTTAACTTTCTGGTTATCAAATTCGCTGGTGCTGAGAGCAACTATAGGCAAATTCCAACGGCAGCAGTATTTGCCTCATTCTACTGAAACTATGCTTGGAAATGCCTTTTCCAGGGACAAGAAACAGATATCTTCTCCACTTAAGTGGGAGTCTTTCTCCAGCAATGGTATTAGGGATGATATTTGTGAAAGTTTTGGCAATTGGGAGGACCCGCGTACATTTACAAGAGCGCTTCAGAGAACAGAAGCTTGGATATTCTCCCGTATTGTTGAATCTATTTGGTGGCAGGTCTCTCTTCCAGGTCCAATCGAACTTTAAAATTGAAGAATCATTATCTGATTGATTAATACGACTGCCCTTTTTTCTTTTTTCAGACTCTCACTCCACATATGCAATCTGGTGCTGCAAAAGAAATACGTGAAATTATGAGTTCTTTGATAAGCAATGTCCATAGAAGGACAGCAAGTTCAGATAATGAAGAGCGTGGAAGTTTCTCTTCAGAGCTTTGGAAGAAAGCCTTCAAAGATGCGTGTGAAAGGATTTGCCCTGTTCGAGCTGGAGGTCACGAATGTGGTTGTTTGCATTTTCTATCTAAACTGGTACTAGCTGGCACATTGCCCTTCAATATCAAATTTCCCTAATTATTACATGAAAATACTATCAGTCTGAGAAGAACTTCACAGGCAATTTTTGAAAATTACTACATTTGAATTTACCTCATAAACACCGACTTATATGACACTGCTCACGTAAGATAATTTTGGATAGGAAAATCTAAGCTACAACAAATGTGAGTTCTCCTTAACTTCATTTGCATCTTTTCTTATAATGTATGAAAATGTTGTTGACTGAGATTGTAGTCTACTTCTAGTTCTACTTTTACTTTGGTTGAATTATGATATTTTGGCATAAGTGGTTGTTGTTATGCTTTACGGTTCAGCATCTAGTAAAGCTCCAAAAGTTTTCAGCAGTGCCTTTCCATTGAATTGTTTTAATGTGCATCATGCTTGATATTCTAAAACATTTCTATCTTGTTGCTAAGAATGCCATTCTTGTAACCAGATAATGGAACAATGTGTGGCTAGATTGGATGTAGCCATGTTCAACGCCATCCTTCGAGAGTCTGCTGATGAGATTCCTTCAGATCCTATATCAGACCCGATTAGTGATGCTGATGTTCTTCCCATTCCAGCTGGAAAGGCTAGCTTTGGGGCGGGGGCACAACTGAAAAATACGGTAAGAATTATGGTTGGATTTTGCCAAGTTAAATGGAGTACTAGGGTCTAGACGTGACCTTGGATAGCTAATACTCTTCATGATACATGGAAGAAATTTTGCCTGTTACAGAAAAATATTGTGTCATAGCACCCTTTGATGGATGGAAAAACTATTTATTTCAATAGACTTCTCTTTTTACTTATTCAGCCACCTCACTTTCCCCTTCTTATCCAAGAAAAAGGAAAATTTTCCTTCATCTTTTCCCTATTTGTACATTCAACCCCTTTTCCTGCAAATACGTTCTAATGCACGTTGCTTAGATGTCATTGGTAACATTATTTATCTTTTGATGGAGATACTGTATATGATTTTTTTCATGTGGATCACAGATCGGGAGTTGGTCCAGATGGCTTACTGACCTTTTTGGCATTGATGATGGGGAGTCACTAAAAGATATAAAAGGGGCAGATAACAATGAAAAGGATGGGAGTAAAGAACTTGACACCTCTGCAAAGGCGTTCTATCTCCTTAATGCATTGAGTGATCTTATGATGCTTCCAAAGGATATGCTTTTAGACAGGACAATAAGAAAAGAGGTCAACCTCAGAACCCTAAGCATTAAGATGTATTCTCTATTTTCTCGCCCTTGATATATGGTGCTATTTGCTTCTTCAGGTTTGTCCGGCATTTGGTCAATTGCTAATAAGAAGGGTTCTTAATATATTTGTCCCGGATGAATTTTGCCGTGATCCAATACCTGAAGCTGTACTTGGAGCTCTTCACTCTGAGGTAAGTTCATTTCTGTCTTTGTTCATTTTTACGTAGGTAGAGTTTATCTTGTGTATTCACGGAGCTAGATTTTGAATATGAAGTATGATGTCAGCTAAGCTTTAAACGCGATGAAATAACTCTTGCAAGTTTGATCTGCTTATGGATTTTTCTTGGTTAGGATCCTCTTGAGGCTGAGGATGATTCTGTTACAAACTACCCATGCGCAGCAGCCCCAGTAGCTTATATTCCACCTCCAATATCTTTAGTCACTGATATGTTGGGAGATATTTCTAGCTATTCTCAATTGACACGAAGTGGATCTTCATTGCTCAAAAAGTCATACACAAGTGATGAGGAGCTGGAGCAATTAGATTCGCCTTTGAATTTTATAATTAACGATGGCTCTGAACCTTCACAGTCTTTAGCAAACCCTAGTTGGATGACAAAAGGCAGTGGTAGGCAAAGGTATCAACTCCTTCGAGAGGTATGGATTAACAGCGAGTTGACTGATTAGTTGTTGTGTTAAAATACCGTTCTTGATTTGCATCTGAAGGAAGGTAGGAACAGCAATGGTAGTATGATTTGTGCCTTTGTGGATATGAGAAGTATTTGTTTTGGATCTGATGTGTAGATATTGAAGGAGTTAAGGTGTCTGCAGAAAACGATTAATGAAGTTGAAAAGAAATGCGGCCTTTTCCTTTCTACTTCCTCTTGTGATTGAGTTATCACAGCTAACTGTAATTTATTTTTCTTCTGCCTCGCAGCATATAGTAGTTTTCATAGTACTCCATACCATCATAAAAAAAGAACTTTGCAAGAACCATTCGTATTAAAAATAAAGGAAGTTTTAGAAGAAACCAGTTGTGTTCTAAAGATGGACCAGCCAACATACTAGCTCTATCAGTCTACTGTGCATATCAATGTAGGAATATAGCTCCAAATCATGCCCGATCAAGGCGCGGGTTCAACCTACCTAATGCCATGCGCCACTTGAATCTTATGTATACATATATATGGTGAAAAACAAGTACAGATATGAATGAAAATATTTCAGGACCTACATTTCAGGCTATCTAGAAAACACAGGAGAATCAAATCAGCATCCTGCTGCACTTATGAAGACACAACTTGATCTACAAATTTAAAAAAAATGGGACAAAAATCCATCTAAATTGTTGTCACATGAGGAGCCGATGAATGTTACGTCTTTCAAAGGGGGGGTTTTGAGTCGTTTGACGTTCTGCAAACAAGCAAGAGATCCTCAAAAATATACAGATAATACGATTATGCTCTTTTCTGCTAGAGCTGCGTTGCTAGAACACAGTTACACTCACAAACAAAACTGATTCTGTTACACTCATACCACTTTACCTAACATGCATTTGCCAAAAGGCCTTGCCATGTTTCTGCAGGTCCAACTCCTACTTGAAAATCGACGAGCTTTTTCTGCTTCCTATAGTACTCTTCTAGGGGTTTGACCTTCAAATGAAATACAAAATAATGACATGTATTGGCTGCCGTGCGTTGTAGTTCAACTGAGAAATGAAAAATAACTTTGCCTTAATATCATCTTAAGATACTACCCATAATCAACATAAGATACAGACAAACCAAAATTTATAGCTGAGACTAGATTTAGATGCAATTATACGTGAAACATGCAATGCAATAAGGTACAGAATAAGTGTAAACGCAAAAAGAATTGAGTTATAACCAACGAATGCTAGAATTGAACAAAAAAATATGACATTGATATGTAAACTCTATAGCATGGTTAGTCCAATTAAGGATCAGGAACTCACTAAATTAGCTTTCTTACCAAAATCTTTTATTTATGTATCTAGAGTAGAAATTCTACAAAAAAAGAATGAGTCATGCTTGTCGGGTTTTTTGGGAAATGGAAAAGGCACCTCTTGGATTTCACCTCTTCATTTCACCCTTTCATTGTCTATAAATTTAGAGGCTTGGCCTCATTTTTACACATGAAAAATTCTGAAATTACTCTCTTTTTCTTTGCATTGTTTTACCAAAATAAACATTAGTGTCATGTGTGATTTGCTCCGCCTTATTGCATTCGCTGAAACACTGAGATTTGAAGTACCGCTACACCAGTGTAGGTAATTCCGTTCTATCCTGGGAGAAAATAATCCTAAACCTCGGGTACTAGGAGGGATTAAGTTCCTTAAGTACACACTATGAATTCGGTGGGCTCGGATTTTTGTTCTTCATCTGCATTTCTATCTTTTTTTTTGTTTCTGTTTTTTACCTTGCTGAAATTTATTTTCGAACACGAGTTTACCCAACAATGCTCAGCATACGGGTTTGCCTCCATTGGAACACTTGAGATTGAGAACTAAATCTATGTCCGCTACTTTGTCTAGGATTTCCTGTATGCACAATAAACCTTAACTTCAACATAAACCATCGTGAAATGAGAAAAAAAGGCCTAAACTTTTTGGAAACAACATCTGAGAGTAGAAAACAATTTGCGATGCTCTTAACTTTATCTAATTTATAATTATATCTTGAGCCTTGGAAGTCAATGAAGTACTGTGCCATATATTGCGGACTCACAAAGCCTTTAGTATTGTAACGAAGAAGTGTGTTACTAATCTGCTCCAAACGCCATCCGTGCCAAGATTGTTATATATCTGTATTACAGTAATAAACAATTAAATCATTAAACTTTCTGAAATATATAAACAAAATAGAAAGTTAGTAACACTTATTTAAAGAAATAAATTCTGGAACAACAGTGTAGGAATAAATCGAGCCCACTAAATACACAGTGTGTCCTTAAGGAAATTATTCCCCTCAAGTACCCGAGGTGGTGGAATATATCCTCCCAGGATAGAACGATTTAACTCACCNAAGTACCGCTACACCAGTGTAGGTAATTCCGTTCTATCCTGGGAGAAAATAATCCTAAACCTCGGGTACTAGGAGGGATTAAGTTCCTTAAGTACACACTATGAATTCGGTGGGCTCGGATTTTTGTTCTTCATCTGCATTTCTATCTCTTTTTTTGTTTCTGTTTTTTACCTTGCTGAAATTTATTTTCGAACACGAGTTTACCCAACAATGCTCAGCATACGGGTTTGCCTCTGTGTAATTGAGCAAGCAACAGGATTAGATTTTAGTCCTATTTATCTCAAATTTTCAAAGCTACTGCTTTTTTCAACTTCTAAAATTAATAACAAGATTTCATATACATACCTGTTCAGCATGCACATGCTGCTTATCTGTGGCCGTTGAAGACCTAAATTATCACTCTCTGGCTGCTGACCAAGATTAATCCTGGAAATCCCTCTTCTAAGGAAATCTACAGGTGAATAAATTCTGTTGCCTCCATTGGAACACTTGAGATTGAGAACTAAATCTATGTCCACTACTTTGTCAAGGATTTCCTGTATGCACAATAAACCTTAACTTCAACATAAACCATCGTGAAATGAGAAAAAAAGGCCTAAACTTTTTGGAAACAACATCTGAGAGTAGAAAACAATTTGCGATGCTCTTAACTTTATCTAATTTATAATTATATCTTGAGCCTTGGAAGTCAATGAAGTACTGTGCCATATATAGCGGACTCACAAAGCCTTTAGTATTGTAACGAAGAAGTGTGTTACTAATCTGCTCCAAACGCCATCCGTGCCAAGATTGTTATATATCTGTATTACAGTAATAAACAATTAAATCATTAAACTTTCTGAAATAACAACAACAACAACAACAACCCAGTATAATCCCACTAGTGGGGTCTGGGGAGGGTAGTGTGTACGCAGACCTTACCCCTACCCTGGGGTAGAGAGGCTGTTTCCAAATGACCCTCGGCATCCTTCCCTCCAAGAACTCCCCACCTTGCTCTTGGGGTGACTCGAACTCACAACCTCTTGGTTGGAAGTGGAGGGTGCTTACCATCAGAGCAACCCACCTTGTCTAAGAAATGACCCTCGGCATTAAACTTTCTGAAATATATAAACAAAATAGAAAGTTAGTAACACTTGTTTAAAGAAATAAATTCTGGAACAACAGTGTAGGAATAAATTGAGCCCACTGAATACACAGTGTGTCCTTAAGGAAATTATTCCCCTCAAGTA
>AWOL01S0004321.1:0-34001 GCA_000715115.1 Nicotiana otophora
GCAGGAATTGTTCAGGAATTTATCAATGTGCTGAGTAGGGCATTACAGGAGGTTATATCCTAAGGGATGTGACCATTACTACCAATAGTGCTAACATGATTAATTATTGTGATGGCATAGAGTTAAGTAGTACATACGGATAATGTGAAAACCATGTTCATGAGCCTATGATGTAAAAGAGGTGAGTCGTTAGCATCAATTATTCTTGGATGGAGACGACTTATGCAAGGGATAGTAACAATTATTCCATTCCATATGTGCCTTTCCCAACAATAGTAAGCTATAAGGAGAAGTAGTCAAGTACATGTCACCAGTTGTCTCCTTGAGTGTAGGGAAAATCAGTTTAGCTCAAAATGAGAAGATTCTTGCATCGTGAATGTGTTTGTGATTTCATAAATACATAACAACAACAACAACAACAACCCAGTATAATCCCACTAGTGGGGTCTGGGGAGGGTAGTGTGTACGCAGACCTTACCCCTACCCTGGGGTAGAGAGACTGTTTCCAAATGACCCTCGGCATCCTTCCCTCCAAGAACTCCCCACCTTGCTCTTGGGGTGACTCGAACTCACAACCTCTTGGTTGGAAGTGAAGGGTGCTTACCATCAGAGCAACCCACCTTGTCAAATTTCATAAATACATGAAGTTGTATTATGCCCTTAACAGTATTTAACATAAGAGAACTACGCCCCAAGCCTACCCGGCTGAAAAAGAGGTTGGTCACTAGTGGGATTATTATTACGACAACTTATTCCTTCCCGATAGTTGATCCTATATGAGAGGACTAGAGATACGATAAACTTGACCCTTAAACTAAATATATTCATGATAGGTGCCTACTAATCTTGAATATCTAATTCCAACCTTTCACGAGTGAGATCACGTACTTAGGACATCTTAATATTGGGGTTAAATCATGCATTGGTTAGAATGATTTTAATGGGTAATATGATGCTCCGGGGAAAAAGACAAATAACTCCTATCCACCCAGGGATGTGGAACACTAAGGGTATTAAACCCTCCACACAGGACAATGACATACTCAATGATTTACTAACTAAGGAACACAGTCAGTACATGTTGTAGAGGTTTAAAGAGAAATTGAACATTTGTTATGAGCTGGACATATTTATGCTATAATAACTCCTAAACTCCAATGCCATGCCACGTCATGGGAAACTACAATATTAGGAACAAAGTGAGCTACTTAATGCGGAACGTCCTAAGTGGCCATAAAAGTCATACTAAGATGGGCAAACAATGGAAATTCTTAGGATGAATTTGTGAGGATCCCAAGTTTTAGAGTATCTTTATGCAGACAATTGACCCTCTCACTTGACATGTACACATATAATAGGTGCTGAGATATGCTTTTATGTTACTTGGATAGGGAAAAGAATCTATGACTATATTCACAAAGGGAGCAAAGTGTCTGTTCAAACCATAGGTGTCACATGCACAGGAAAGCGAGAATGGCTCATGAAGAATCTCAACACTGGGTTGCTTTACATTGTACTTGATACCACATAGGTAATCTTTACAACGGTGCATGCATAAGCACAGGGGAGTAGGCTTTATCCATTTGGAACAAAAGGTTCTGTAAAGAATTCAATAGGTATAGTCCTTTGTGGAGAATTTAGGGAAGCAAATTGGAATTATTAACCTTGGCTTGCGACTCAATTCAAAGAAATCATTATAGAAATCAATTCCTCAAGAGGTGGCAAGTAAGATAATTGTGATAAAGAGGTTTCACAAATGATATGTCTCGTTCAAAGAGTGGATACAAAGAACGACTCATAAAGTTGTTCCGGTTCTATCCCAAATTTCATAGCAACATAAGGAATGACATATGACAAAGTGGAACCGAGGTCAATAAGAGCATATATGTCTTGAGATTGGATAGTCAATATACTTGTAATGATACCTGGATAAGCCTCCAACTTTTGATGCCTCCCTATTGCATGAAACTTGTTGGGCCCTCCCGAGCTCTTGATACAACCCCTAGCTGCTCCATGCCTTGCGGGGTGCTATAGTGCCTCCAGCTGGGGGAGGCGTTCTGGATGTAGTAGCTGCAGAACTAGCTGGCTGTGCCGCATCTCTGCCCATGCTCTGCAAGATGAACTACAATCTCTCTGAATATGACCCCTCATAACACACTCGTAGCATACATTGGTACCATAGTGATATACTCCCGAATGAAATCTCCCACACTTCACATAATGGGGATGAGGTCCTCTAAACTTACTTGCCCCACTAACCTGATATTGTAACTATTTGCATACACCATAAGCTTCCCCCTTATCCTCCCTCAGAGCCTCCATGGCGGAATTAACAATCTCTCTACTGACCTGCGGTGTGGACCTTTGGAATTTTCCAAACCTGCCACCCCTAACATGTTGCTGCGCATACTCACAACATGACACCAAATGTTCCTCCCCTCATATCGGGTAGAACGGGGTAGGTGTACCAATCTAGGGAATTTTTTCTTCTTGTTACCCCTCTTTCCTCAATCATAACATATTTCAAGAGTCATCCAACATGTTCCCAAATGACGTTTCTTGCAAATCAAACAATCCAGTTTATTAGTACCAACAACCCTCTTTCGTTTCTTAAATGCTCTCACCAGATGATCCGGTGGTATGGTGACATTGGTAGGAACAAGGGTACTTCCCTTAGCAACAAGTTTTTCCAATCCCTCCACGACTTGATGTATTCTCCTAATAAACTCTTGTGCAATCTCCCCCAGATTCTCCGGCGAGGTCATTCCCTACTTGCTGCTTTGAACTCATGGATTACTCTTCTGGAAAATGAGACATAACGAGGAAATTAACTTTCTATCTTGAGCTTTATCGCACGATCTGGAGTACAAAAGAAAGGTGACATTCCTAAATTCCCAAGTATCCTCCTAATTTTAGATGTGGTCGACAACACACAAATAAGAAGGACTCTACTAGATACGGCTCTGAGACATCCTATGACACTTTAAAACCTTAGGCTATGATAACAAGCTTTCACGCGCCGACCTCGGGGACCGCAACCGGCGCTCAGCCGAGATACCCCGGTGAACCAAGCCTCAAAGATGCCTTCTATCCAACCTTGCCCATTAAAAATATAATAATAAGTACAAGTGATAGACAAGAGAAGAGTCATGTGTTCCATATTCCTTTTCCATTACTCAAAGGGGATTCATTTACCATTTCCAAAATATTAAAAGTTTATAGATATGATGAAAAACATGTTTGCCAGAATACCAACACTTCTAGTTCAATTTCAAACATCAAACAGCACCCACACTATGTTTACGAAGCATATAAGTAAAACAGTAGAGTAGAATAGAAGTGTCGGCGATAAGGCCCCGACTATACCTCAGAGCACAAAATACAACATCAAATGACATAAAGCCTAGAACATAGTAGGCCTCACCAAAACCTGCTGAGTATAGAGTAGCTGCTAACGAGGATCAAGACCGCCCGCTGTTGAACTACCTGCATCCATTGAAGATGTAGCACTCCCAGCAAAAGGGACGTTAGTACATATGGAATAGTACTAGTATGTAAAGCTAAATGTCCTCTAACGAAATAGAACGCCAATGAAATAAGGGGAAACATCATGAAAGCAAAAAGTAATAATCAATGATATCCAAATGCCAAGTTAAAACATAACAATTTTCAAAATACGAAAATAACATATATTTTTGGTTGGGAGATCATTAGCACCAATATAGAATCATGTTTTTATCATGGAGTCTGATCACGCACGATCGAATAAGTCATCTCCCCACGGACAGTGTGATGCGAAAAAAGGTGTTACCAAGAGTAGTACCACGATGTGCGCAGCATGGCGTCCGATCTCCACCTGATCGGCTAGGTTGACTTCCCACATATGCCGTGTGGTTTGACTTTCCAATTTACAAGTAATATCAATCTCATCCCAAATAAGGAGAATAATCACAATCCACCCTACACCGGCACGTGTAGTTTCGGGCGTGGGCCATATGAACCACCCTTCCTCGGTTTGCTAATGATACTCCCAAAAATATTTGTTTTTGCGCACAAGGTAATATAAATACAAATGTATTCACCTCATTATCTTTCACATTGTATAAATCTTAATTAGTATTTTCAACCTCTCATCATAACAGTATTTCCTTGGCTCTTTTGGCCATTCACAAGTTTCTTTATTCATGGCATAGTGGCCGTATTTCATGTCCCACACTTCCATTTCTTTCCTCTCATGTACCATCATCATTAATATCAACATATATAATATTTTTTCAATCACAACTTTAAGTTCATTAGAAATGAAGACTTTAAATACAATAGATTTCTTTCCAAGAAATAGAGTAAAATGATTGGCAATCAAAATGCAAGTTAAAATCATAGAGGAGTAACACACCATTTATTCTTGAAATACTTTTCCCCAAAAGGGCAATACATAATTTCAACTCACTTCTATCACTTTCAAGCATCGTTATAGATTATCAACAATATGAGTATTCGAAATCAAGGTCTTATGTATATATATATGAACAATAGGAGTTTTGGACTCATGGAGTATTCTTTCCAAGTTAAGCATAATGGACTTTCATTTGAAACACGACTAAGAGTCATAACATTTTAATACACATATCTTACTTTGAACACGTTCTCGAAGGATAACANCAAGTTAAGCATAATGGACTTTCATTTGAAACACGACTAAGAGTCATAACATTTTAATACACATATCTTACTTTGAACACGTTCTCCAAGGATAACATAATATGATAAGTGCATCCGAAACACATTTTGAACACACACACACACACACACACATATATATATATATATATATATATCATTTGACACAAGGTTCATTTGGAATAATCGAATTTATTAGGAACTTGAGCCAACCATACTTGAAACTTGCGGAAACATCATGGAATTAAATTCTAAGAGAGTAGTTTAGCCAACATACCTGAAATTCATCCGTTAATAGTACTACGATGGTCCACCACACTAAACAACTTCAATCTACAACAATGCAACACATTTTACCAATATTAGTATGATTTCTATACTCTAAGTCATTCAGACTTTTTATCAAACATCTAACGTGAATATCTTTCAACAACATCCTTCAATGGAATTTCTTCACCTAACAACCACCTTCCATACCAATGATTCACCTTACCATCGTCTCTAGGCCATCCACAACTTTCATTATCACACGCATGCCCAACAATTCACACCCAAACCATCAATTTGATTAATTAAACCATTTTATAATCTCTACAACACCAACACAACCCAGGTTAGGTGGTTATGGATTCCAATCACCATCCCGTAAGTCCTAACATATATTTCATACATAGATAATCACCATAGAGTAGTTAGAGATGGTAGACATACCTCTTGTAGTGAAACTCTTGAAAATTCTAACTTGTAGTGTTCTTGACCGATTTAGGGATTTGAATGGAAATCTATGGAACTTTAAGATTAATCCTAGTTACTATAAGGGTTTAGGAGTAGTAATCAACTCAAAATTACTCCAATAATATTACCTTGGTTCATGAGAGGGAAGTAGAGGATGGGTTCCCCTTGATATGCAAGCCCTAGCTCAAAGAAATGACTCGGCCCATCTCTCTATGCGGCCTTGGGGGTATTTATAGGCCTCCTACGTGCGGGGCCGCGCTACTGGTCAAGTGACCGCACGTCTGGCCGCACACATAAGGCAGAAACCCCCTTATAGCGCGGCCGCACTTCAGGGCGCGCATATGGCATATGCCCGGTAAAATGGCTATAACGTTCTGTAGAAATATCCAAATGACAAACGGTTTGATGAGTTCCAAACTATACTCGAAGGGCTTTAATTTGGTAGGTATAGCACCACCTAAGTTATTATATTTTTGGAGTGGAATTCATTTGAAGTCGGGTCTTATACTAATTGAGACATCCTTTCCACTTAATGTATCCAACTTGTTCCACATAAATTCTTGCCATTCACAAATCTCCTTAGTATGATCCAACACACCTTAAACATATATTTTCATTTCAAAATGATGTGGTTCTTTCCCATAGGTCTCCTTTAATACTCGAATACGCTATCCTCAAATACTGCTGGTGCACTTTAAAATCCTAATCATTAGGAAATTGTAACGGGGCCTTAGAATTACCCCGTAATTCCAATTACATTAATAGAAAATCTAAGTAACATTAGACCTAAATTTTAAGTAAAATTATGAATGTAACTTGCGACAACTTTTGTCCACTTTTGTTTCCTAACTCGTTTGACTTCGAAATTAATACACAACTGTAATATGACTCAAATACCTCATAATACCACCTCCGTATCATATTAATCACCCCAATTATCACCCCAAAAGTATGGGTTATAACATTCCTAACTTATCATTTCGACAAAACGTATTTTCTTCGATTTATTTAGCATCTGCGTACTTGAAGTTCATGATATTAAATATTTGTAACCTCTAAAGTAACAATATTATCATATTTTATGTACTTTTAAAGATGATCTATTTTTCGAGCATACATCAACTGACTTACTACATACTTTAATAAAAGAAAACATGGGGTGTAACGTCATTCCCCCCTTTGGAACATTCGTCCTCAAGTGTTGACTGATGTGATTATCAGTCTCATAACCTATAAATCTTACAAATATTTTTATACTGTCCTTTCAATCTAGGCAACTGTTCTGCGAATAAATCCAATGGCTAGGGAATTCCCCCCTTCATGCCTCTTTCTCACACCACGACCTGTGTTAAGAATTCTTCCTATATCGTAATTGTTGCTACCTTCTGTCAAGCAGCTTGTATGACTATGTCCTTGTACGCACACCTATGCAACTATTTTCTCCTTTTTCCTTTAGCTTTTATCCAATAATTGTAAGACTCACTTTGTGAACATATCATAACTATGACAAACTATCCCTCTGGGCATCGACAGGTGTACTGAAGTTCTTTGCTTGGTACGTTGTCGAACTTACGGTTATTGCTATATTTTGTTTCATATCCTCAAATATCTTATGGCATTTCTGCATCTTGGTAGGTTATATTATACCATAACACTTACTTCGGTTTATTATTATAGTGGTCTGCTACCCAACCACACATTACTCTCTCCCTACTTATCTTGTATGTATAAATCTAAGTCCTCTAATGATTCCCTATTCTGTTTATCTTAAGAATGACAGCCTAATCTCATCCTAATTCATTCAAAATACTAATTTAACATACTTTATATACCTTACTATCATGCTCATGTGGTACATTGTATGGCCTTAGTCCATAAATATGGAGTATTATAGCTTTGACCATATTTTATCCCAAAATGTCAAACTTCAACGAAACTCATTTTCTTCAATTTTTTATCCTCTAAACTTCACGACTCTTATCTATCACTAGTTATAAATGGCATAAATACGTATAAACTCAAAAGTAATCGCACTCCTGAGCTTACGTCGATTAACGTACGACGAAACTTTAATGTACGAAAATGCGGGATGTAGTATCCTCCCCATACCCCCTTAGAAACATTAGTCCTCGAATGTTTAAACTTGCCAGAACTACACAACATACTCAACAATTCTAAATGTATATACCTTCCTGGGCCATACTGCAATGCAATAACTATCGGTCTCTCATGGGGTTAGGACACCCTCTCTCCTTAAAACTACTTCCTAATCCATTAGTCACCTATGAGTCTGTTAATCAATCTTCTAGGCACTGACACCTTCAGGTTGTAAACTTATTAACCGAATTCTTAACTTTCTATTCCATTATTCTAACTTCCCCAAATTATTGTGTACTATCCACGGTTTCCTCCCTAGGGCATTAGAGCCATCAGAGTTCTAACTTCTTAAGGTGCTAGGTCACTCCCCTCTCCTCCCTTAGTTCTTTAATGTCAACTCTTAGAGACCTATGTAAAGTTTGCCAGGGTTTTCTCTATAAACTTAACTATAATCCATATCCTATTAGCCTGGTAGAGTAGTGTTGCGGTCGCGTTACTTCTACTCTGGTCCCCCTTTACATTTTACAATCACAGTATATTGCTTCTGGAATAACATTCATTCCTGTATAACAAATAATAAGTTTCCTCCTGAGTTCATAATGTAGGAAATTTCAATGGAGGGATTAATGTACCTGTAACCATCCTACCTCGATCCTATATGAGAGCTTCAATCAAACACACTTTGAAGCAGGATCCTCACATCCTTATGAGCCACTTTCATCCTCTTGGCCTAACAACTCTCCTCTTTATTCGCATATCCCGTGACATACATAGACGAACCCTGATTAACGGACTCCGAAGACTATGAACTATCTGGATTATAAGAAGAGCTGGTGTCCGTAAATACCCTGATATATTTTTGAGCCTGGGGGTGACCCGTCTATGCCAATCCCTGCACCATTCCCTTTATACCCCGATCAGTTGGCTCTGATAATGAAACTATGGGCCTTGGTGAGGTCAAACTCCTCTCACCCCATTTGGTGTTGGCGGAATCAAAACTACTGCAACAAATGACTCATATGGATCCTCTGATAGATCCTCCTCAATAGAAACTATGCTCTCTGATGGGTTTGACCCATACTAGCGGCTCGCGTATGTTGTCTAGTAAAATTTTGCAAAGGAAAAATAATGTTTCATGGTGCTGGACTAGGCTTACATGTTTGATATGTCATTAGTGCACCCGGTGTTTCATGTGTCTATGTTGAAGAAAGTAGTTGGAGATCCGACACTCATTGTTGCGGTTTAGACTATTGAAGTTAATGAGGAATTGACGTATGAAGAGATTCCAGTTTCTATTATTGATCGGCAAGTCCGAAAGTTGATAAATAAAGAAATTGCCTCCATAAAAGTGCTATGGCAAAACAAACAGGTTGAAGAGGCTACTTGGGAAGCCGAGGAAGAAATGAAGAAAAAGTATCCTTATTTGTTTGAATAGCCATGTATTTATAAAGTTGTGTTCTATGAAAATTCCAAGGATTACCTTCTATGAATTATGTATCATTTGTACAAATTGACGTTAAGGGTGTTCCTCTCTGGTAATATATTGCTTGTGAGGCCACAGTTAGTGTTGTTTTGTGTTATGTTACGTCGTTGGATTATGTATATGTTGTTAGGATGTGTTTATGGGTCTTTCTGGCAGGTGGATAGGCCCAGTTACAAGGGAGACTCAGGCAAATATTTGGAAATTTGTGGAGTTAACCAAATTTTGAAACTACTATTTTGTGTGAATTAACAATTGAGTTACATTGAATGCTAATGACGGAATTTAACCCTCATTCGAGGATGAATGATCCTAAGTGGGGGAGAATGTAACGCCCCGTAAAATTTCACAAAGGAAAAATAATGTTTCATAGTGCCGGACTAGGCCCTGTAAAATCTCGTTGTGGCTCGGACTTTTTTATTTGAACAATGCAATGGAAAGTGAAGGAAAGATTTGGGCAGAAAAATGTATTTCTGCGGCCCACTATGCGGATGCAGAATCACTCTGCGGAATGTATAATGCCCGCAGAATGAAGCAGGGGAGATACAGTTTGGGAGGAAATCTGCGGTGCTTTGTGCGACCGCAGACCAGTTTTGCGGAGCATTAAGCGACCGTAGAGCAGGTCTGCAGGCCGCACAACTACCGCAGACCCAGGCATATTGTATATGCAACTGCATATCAGTTATGCATTCGCATATGCGACCGCATACCCTGTTATAGAGCTTTATTTTTGGGTTTTTATCACCCTACCCTACTTCGTTAAATAGACGATTTGTACTATTCTTTAGCTAAAATCTGACATTTTGAGAGTGAGAGAGTGATCTTCAACAAATTGTCCTTCAATTCTTGCTCGAATCTTTAAATATTAACAAGGAAAACTTACTAGGTCTTCATCCTAGAGGTAAGATTCTACACCATAACCCCTCACTTCGAAATTATCTGAAGCTTAACAAGGAAAACTTACTAGGTCTTCATCCTAGAGGTAAGATTCTACACCATAACCCCTCACTTCGAAATTATCTGAAGCTTAACAAGGAAAACTTACTAGGTCTTCATCCTAGAGGTAAGATTCTACACCATAACCCCTCACTTCGAAATTATCTGAAGCTTAACAAGGAAAACTCACTAGGTCTTCATCCTAGAGGTCTGCATCTTGATTTTTGGGCATGAGAGTTGTTTATAAAACATGCATGTGTTATCAAAGGGGTGTAGGAAGATTGTTGAACTAAAAATGGTGAGAAATGGGTTGTGGGATGATGGAATCTTCCATAATAGGACCTTGAAATCTTAATGCATACTTAGTATTTTATAAAATGCTCAAATGAGCTATAACCACGATCATCTTCCTAAGTTTTTGTTCAACTTGTTATATTTCTAAAATAGATTGAAGTTGATAAGAATTTCGGAACATTTAAGAGTTCAAGGAAGCTCAATTGAGGTATGTTGGCTAAACTATTCTTTAAGAATTGGAACCTCAATATCCTTGTAAGTTCCAAGATATTTATTGCAAGTTGATTATTCCGAATACGTTTTGTGACAAAGATATATGTTCAATTCATGTTTCAAATGCTCTTATCATATTGTATTATAAATTGAGGATGTGTTCCCAATTATGGATTGTGTATCTACGTGTTATAATTCCAAGTCGTGATTTATGTGGAAACTTATTATGGCAAATTGTGTAGAGATTGTGATTGGGGTTACACCTCCACCCACATATATTGGGGTGAGGCGCATGGCCGCTTTATGTATGATTTTTGTATTGTTGTTGCACCACCACCCACCTATATATATTGGGGTGAGGTAGCATGGCCGCTTTTTGTAGGTATTGGTATCGTTGATGCATTTCCACCCGCATATATTGGGGTGAGGCAGCGAGGCCGTTTGTGTGAAAATGGGTATTTTGTTTGCACCTCCACCAGCATACATAAGAGTGAGGCGACAAGGACGCTTGAGTAGAGATTTGGTATAGTGCTTACACCTCCACCTGCATACATTAGGGTGAGGCGGCAGGGCCGCTTTGTGTGAAAATGGTTATAGTGGATCTCATCTTAAATTCTATATATGTTAGTGACATCTCTTGATGAGCTTACTTTTGTTTAAACGACTATCTGTGCTATTCTATTGTCGCCTTGATTCATTATATTCATACTGTATTTCCGAGTTCTTAAATTGGTTTTTGGTTTGCATACTAGTACTATTCGACATGTACTAACGTCCCTTTTACCGGGGAAGCTGCATCCTTAATGGATGCAGGTGGTTCCACAATGAAGGATACTGACCGATGATTGCACTGCTCATTCTACCTAGCTGACTTGGTGAGCCCCATCTCATTATAGGGTTGTGCATCTTTTGTTTAGTATGTGTTATCATGTTTTGAGGTATAGCCAGAGCCTTCTTGCCGACACTATCATTGTACTCTTTGGTATTTTTAGAGGTTCTGTAGACTAAGTGTGGGTTGTATATGGGTGTTGGGAATGATAAACAAGTTGTGTTGTGATTAAATCACTTGTTACACTTTGAACCATAAAGGTTTGTGTGTGTGTTTTGAGACCTTAAAATGAAGTAATTTATGGTAAGAAATTGGTATTGCATACCTTAAATTTCTCTTGTTGTGTTTTGATGTTCCAACCTAAACTATACAAGGATACAATACATGCTGATATTTCCCTTGAACAACCCTAAAAATCAAGAAGAAAGGCTAGAACATAGCTAAACCAAATCATGTCGAAAACAAAACGAAAACCCTACAAACCTCTTGTGTTCTTGCTTCCAAATATTGTTCCCTTTTATCCACACCTTAATTATGCTTGTATAAGTAAAAGAAAAAGGTGAAAATCTTCCTTAACCACGAAGCTCTTTCGAAAAAACTAGTTATAAGGAGAAAGGGCGATGGCAAAGTCTTACCTATGTCGTAAGTATCGCGTTGATGTGTTTGCGTCTTGATTTTGAATTGCGGATGATGGAATTGCTTGAAAACCCCAAGGATGTATTTTGGATCTCTAGAGAGACGTTTTAGGTCTGATTTGGGTCGAAGTGAGCCTTAGAGACGAAGGCTACCGCTTTATATATCAAGATAAACTTCAACCGCACTTGTGGGTCCCAAAGGGAGCTGCTTGTGCAGTTTTGTGAAAATGTGAATATCTGTATACTCTGATGTCGTATTGATGAATGGTTTAATGCGTTGGAAACTAGACTTGTATATCTTTAATTTGGTGGTTGGATCACCCTGTAAATCCAATTTCATTAAGAGAAAGTCTCTGTAACATTTGACCTAATTGGTATGTAAAATTATCAACGTAAGTTGCGACAACTTTTGTTGACTTTTGTTTCCTAACTCGTTTGCCTTAAAAACATAACACATGACTATAATATGACTAAAATACCTAATAATATCACCTCCTTATCATGTTAATCATCCTAGCATCACCCCCAAAGTACGGGTTATAGCATTCCCAACTTCGCATTTCGATGAATCTTATTTTGTTCGATTATTTTAACTTCTAATCCTTCAAACCCTCTTGGCACTTACAGTTCATGATCTTAAATATTTGCAACCTCAAAAGTAACATGATTAACTTACATTATGTACTTTATAAGATGATCTAATTTCCAAGCATACATCAGCTGATTTACGATGTACTTTTACGTTCGAAACCATGGGGTGCAATAGTTTTACCCTTCGCAGTCACGAAAAAGCCTTCATGATTAACTTACGATGTACTTTTACGTAGGAAAACATGGGGTGCAATAGTTTTATCCTTCGCAGTCGCGGAAAAGCCTTTGTGATTACGAAGAACCAATTTCACCAACTCCCTAAACCTCCTACGTGAACACGAGACTACTGACACAATTGGATGACAAAACGTCCCCAGGCTTCCCGTTCGCGGACTCGTCCTTGCGACAACGATGAAAAACACGTTCCACCGCATGAACTCACCTTCCTTCTATGTGAACGCGTCCCCACACTCGTGTTCACAATGAATAAACACTCTAAGGTTTTCCAAATACATCCTTATCTTCCCGAACGCGAAGAGAAAAAAGCCACCTGCCAGCAAAGACTCTATGCGATTGCAACGCATTCTTCGAGATCGCGAAGAGGGATACCGAGAGCATAGAAATCAAAAGTTCCAACACATGAAGAAATGGTCTAAAACCCATCTGAAAAACAGCCGAAGCCCCCGGGACCCTAGACAATCACACCATCCAATCCCAAAACACAATGCGAACTTACTCAAAGCCTCAAATCACATCAAACAACACCAAAATCACTAATCACGCCCCAATTCAAGCCTAATGAACTAATGGAAATTTCCAAATGCAATACTAATGGCGAACAAGCCTAAACACCTCGGAATGACCTGAAGATTTCCATGTAGGTCCCAAATGAACTAAAGGACCTATTCCAATTCTTGAAATAATAATCTGAGCCATATATCATCAAAGACAACCCTTGGTCAAACTTATAAACCTTCCAAACCTTTAACTTTCCAACTTTCGCCTATTTATGTCAAAACAACTTACGGGCCTCCATATTCGCATCCGGACATATTCCTAAGTCCAAAATCACTATTTGAAGCAACCGGAACAATCAAAACACTATTATGGGATCATCTACACAAAAGTCAAACTCCGGTAAACTCTTTCAACTTAAGCTTCCAACTTTGGGGCTAAGTGTCCTAATTCACTCTGAAACACACCCGAAAACAAACCAACCACCCCGAGAAGCCACGTAACCACAAATCAACATATAAGAGACAATAAATAGGAGAACGAGGCTACAATACTTAAAACAACCAGCCAGGTCGTTACATTCTCCCCCTCTTAATAAACTAATTTCGTCCTCGAACATGACAATAACTATTTTGAAGCCGTCAAATCACTGAATGAAATCACCATACACATTCTCACTGGTGATCCCACATCACCCCAATCTTCAGAAGCCTAACAACACCACCTCAACTTATGTTTACTGCTTCCCCCATACTAATTAGCCTTAGAACCAAATTTCAACATCTAAGCATTTCACCAAAAACCCGATCTTCACATAAACACACTGTATCAACCACAACCCGCCATAAAAACTCATGCATAAATCAACAACGTATAACCACATAATGAAACACATCACACATCAACACATATCAACACCACCATCCACAATATCTACCTATAATCCAACCCTGGTAACTATCTTTATATAAACTAGAACCTTGTTCTAAACCTTCCCAACACTGCTAATGATGTAGGAAACATATAAATCTCATAAATAGTCACCCAATCAACATGTGACACTGTCACGACCCAATAAATCACAAATTCCTTTACGATTGAAAACATAATATTTAGATTTAATAGAAAATACCAAAAATAATGATAGAAATACACTCCCAAAATTCGGTGTCACTGAGTACACGAGCATCTAAATGATGACATAGTCTGACTAATAAAACACTGTCTGGAAATATAGAACAGTACAAATAACTGAAAGAAAAAAGAGCCAAGGTCTGCAGATGCCAAGCAACTACCTCGATAATCTCTAACCATTATTCTCTGAAACCTAGCAGCCACCGTATCCGGAAGTACCTAGATCTGCAAACGAAGTGTCGAGTGTAGTATGAGTACAACAGACCCCATGTATTTCATAAGTGACAAGACTAACCTTTGGGTTGAAAGTAGTGACGAGCTCAATAGGTACAACCTAATATGAAATAACAGTACAGAAATGTAGGCATGTTTTCAAGTTCAACAGATTACTCAGTGCAAGTAAAATAAATCAACTTTGTATGATATGAGGAATATAACTTTAGACATCAAAATGTTATCGGATCCAATCCATATGAAATTTGGGATAACTCCTAAATTTAAGACACTACAAGTAGAGTCCATTGAGGTTTTATTGGAGGCTACTCTATCTGAAACCCTAACTTGGATGCTATTATACCTGAAACCCTAGCTTGGAGGGTACTCTACTCAAAACCCTAGCTACACGTATAAAAAAAGACCACATATTCCCTATGAAAGCATCTCGAAATTCCATAAAACATCATGGAATATTCAGAAAGTGATCAAAGACAACAAATATTCTCTTTCTCAAAGTCGCCGAAGTGATCAACAGATGTTCTTCCTTTTCATGGAGATCAAATACATCCTAAGTAAGTTCACATCATCCTACGTTCAAGAAATATGCTAGTTCAGCCCTCGAATCATAGAGAAAGATCTAGAGAAGAATTAAGGGAACAAACAGAATTGTACCCGCATCATTTTATCAATAAAATTGTGTTTCTTCATATTTATATTGTGCTTGTAATTTCTTTTTGTATCGCAAATAATTTATTGTCTACAAATTCTGGCATGCCCAGTGGGACAATCTCTACCTCTCATCTCAACTTTTCAATCATCAAAGTTCAAGAACATTGAAATGTCTTCAAAGAAAATCAACTCCAGTTCAACTTCCACCAAGACTGCTAATTCCAGGTTCTATGCTGATGTTGAAAGCATCCTCAATGTTACCTTTAGAAGCTTTGAACCAGTTATGAGGATCAAAGCCAGCTCGTTAGGACAACAAGTACCCCAAGTGCCATCCGTATCAACCCCTATTTTCGGATCTTCATCCTCAAAAGGAGCAATATCTTTCACAAACACACCAGAAGGAGGAAGCGATGTTGCTGAAAAGATCAAGAAAACTCTTGCTCTGCTTGACCTCTCCGGATCCAAGCACTCTCCAGTGAAGGAAGATGATGATGCTTCAAGTGATGGATCCTCCCCACTTACACCACATAGCATGAGCCAATCAAGGATCAATTTTGGTGAAAATCCATGCTACTCTCCATCGTCCACGACAATCATCCAAGCCATGGTGACAAACACTTCATCTGTAGAGGAGAAGTTGGAAAACTTGACGGAAGCAATTGTTGGCTTAACCAAGTGCATGCAAAGTCAAGATGCTATAATCGACAAACTAATAGATAGGGTGGGAATCTCGATGGAAGAAGAATCCACCCATGCACCTGGCAAACTCCCAGAAGTTCAAGAGATTGATCCTCCCCCACAAGAAGTTGCATCTTGGCCATTTGACGCTTGGGGATTGGATGTTGTTGGACCACTGCCAAAGTCCTCTGGTGGGTACCTATACATCTTGGCTACAACTGACTACTTCTTAAAATGGGCTGAAGCTGTTGCTCTTAAGGAAGTAAAGAAGGAAAATGTTGCAAGTTTAATCCGAGTAAACATTATCTATCGCTTTGGCATTCCTCGTTACATAATAACAGAAAATGGCAAGCCGTTCGACAATAGGTTGATGAACAAGATTTGTGAACTCTTTGGCTTCAAGCAACGTAACTCTTCTATGTACAATGCTGCCGCCAATTTTCTAGCCAAGGAATTCAACAAGACTCTATGCAACTTGTTAAAGAAAGTTGTCTCCAAATCCAAACAGGATTGGCATGACTGTATGGAGGAAGCTCTGTGGGCATATAGGACTACTCACCGCACACCAACACAAGCGACCCTTTATGCACTCGTTTATGGAGTTGAAGCCGTCTTGCTACTCGAACGTCAAATACCTTCATTACGATTAGCTATTCAAGAAGGCATCACTGATGAAGAAAATGCTCGACTTTGACTAGCAGAGTTGGAGGGTCTTGATGAGAAATTGTTGGAAGCTCAACAGAGTCTTGAATGTTATCAAGCCCGATTGCCTCGCGCCTTCAATAAAAGATTTCGCCCAAGATCTTTTCAAGTAGGATATCAAGTTCTTGCCATAAGAAGACCCATTATTACTTCCCATAAACCTGTAGGGAAGTTCACTTCAAAATGCGATGGGCCATATGTCATGTAAGAAGCTTATTCAAGTGGGGCTTACAAGCTGGTTGATGCAGATAGCATGAGAATCGGCCCTATCAATGGCAAGTTTTTGGAGAAATATTATCCTTGTAGTTGCAACGCTCCTTGACGCATGAGCCTAAACTGCATGTTCCTACACTCTTGGCCTGCATGAGTCTAATCTATGTACGGCACACAACAAAAAAAAAGGCCTGCTAGGTTAAAAATCTCGAAAGAGGTAGCCTAGGAAAAAGTTAGGACATAAAGAGAAAATTAATTACCCATTTTAAACTACGATATGACTTGATCCTCTCCACCGAGGTACATAGGCAGCTTAGAGTTTCATTCTGAGTTCAGTCACATAAGTTCAAAAGATAAATAACCCCCCAATCATTTTCCAAATGAAGTACGATGGAATGTAATTCATTCAATCAACATTTGAAAATCGAGCTGATATACCATTCTTCTGTTAAACTTTGGATCCCATTTGATTTAAAGGAGGCAAGCCGCTATGGTAAATTGGTGTCTGTAATGAAATGATTAATATCTTCTAGGGGGCTACCAAGCATTTGCATTTAAGTCCGGGAATTCGGTATGCCTTCATGTTATCCAAACGTTCAAGTTGGTTTTGGCAAGCCTTCACGACATTTCAAATTTAGTGAGACTTGAACCCAAGACATTTGGTGAGAATGAAGCTCTTGAATTTAAACTTCTGGCAATTAAAAAGGTCTTGCAATCTCGAGATTTCCCAAACAAAGATACAAATATTTTGTGAAGTCGCACTAATTTGGAACTGCCGGCATATTAGAAACCATTGTCGACTTTGAACTATCATCTGAAACGATCCTTAAGGCATTAAATTTTGCATTCTAGATATGTTATAGATTTTGAAGTTTAGGTTCCAGAAATTTGAACGGTTTGTGATTTCGACATCCCTACTTCAAGATACAAAACGTTTGGCGAAGTCGCGCCAATTTGAAATCGTCGGTGTGTCAAATTTTAGTATTGACTTCAAAATAATATCTGAAACTATCCTTAAGGCATTAAATTGTGCAATTTGGATATTTTATTGTTTTTTAAGTTTAGTTTCCAAGTAAAATTGAACGGTTTGTGATTTCAACGTTCCTACATCAAGATACAAAAGTTTTGGTGAAGTCATGCAAATCTGAAATCGTCACCGCGTTAGAATTTAATATTGATTTCGAACTATTATCTGATACTATCCTTAAGGAATTAAATATTGAATTTTGGATAAATTATAGATTTACAAATTATCAAAAAAACAAACGGTTTGTGATTTTGACTTTTCTACACCAAGATATGACTTTTTTGGTGAGACTACCGCAAATCTAAATTTTTCAACGTGGTGGAATCTAAAGTTGGTTTCAAAAACATATTATCTGGGATAATTCTGAAGGTGTTTGATTCTATGTTTTGGATATATTTTAGATATTGAAGTCTAATTTTCGAGAAATCAAACGGTTCATTATTTGGACTCTCCCACGACAAGATATGAATCTTTTGTTACAAGCACGTAAAGCTAAAAATTATGCAACTAAGATAAAAGTCAGACAATGTAAAGCAAAAGAGAAGCTGGTATATTTAAGCCCTCGAAGTCTCCAAGTTGAAGTCTTCAAGTCCATCGGTCTTCAAGTTGAAGTCTCCAAGTTGAAATCTTCATGTCCATTGGTCTTCAAGTTGAAGTCTTCATATTCGCCACTCTTGAAGTTGAAACATTTAAGCCCTCGAAGTCTCCAAGTTGAAGTCTTCAAGTCCGTCGATCATCAAGTTGAAGTCTCCAAGTTGAAATCTTCAAGTTTGCTAATTTTTCAAGTTTAATTTTAAAAGTCAACCACTCTTCTAGTTGAAGTCTGCAAAGTCTGCGAAATCTTCAAAGTTTTCCAAGTGTTCAAGTCAATGTCGTCTAGTCGATGTCGTCTTCGAGTTGAAGCATTATAACTTTCTAACCTTAAGGTGGACATATAAGTCCCTTTGTACCTTAAGTTGGCCTCTTCGTGGGTTTGTCCTTAAAAAGAACTATAATTTTCATTGAGAGTAATCTCTTCGGTAGTCGGGCCATATCGAGAGTAATCTCTCTGGTAGTCGGGCCACATTAAGAGTAATCTCTCCGGTGGTCGAGCCATATTGAGAGTAATCTCTCAGATAGTCGGGTCATTTTGAGAGTAATCTCTACAATAATCGAGCCACATTGAGAGTAATCTCTACAATAATCGAGCCATATTGAGAGTAATTTCTCCGGTAGTCGGGTCATTTTGAGAGTAATCTCTCTAGTAGTTGAGCCACATTGAGAGTAATCTCTCCGATAGTCGGGTCATTGTGAGAGTATTCTCTCCGGTAGTCGAGCCATATTGAGAGTAATTTCTCCGGTAGTCGGGTCATTTTGAGAGTAATCTCTCTAGTAGTTGAGCCACATTGAGAGTAATCTCTCCGATAGTCGGGTCATTGTGAGAGTATTCTCTCCGGTAGTCGAGCCACATTGAGAGTAATCTCTCTAATAGTGGGGTAATTTTGAGAGTAATCTCTCCGATAGTCGAGCCACATTGAGAGTAATCTCTCTAATAGTGGGGTAATTTTGAGAGTAATCTCTCCGATAGTCGAGCCACATTGAGATTAATCTCTCCGATATTTGGGCAAGGATGAGTACTCAGCCCCTCACACGCTAAGATCACCATCTTCATGAAAGAACTTGTACTTGCCTTCTCGGCCTACAAACAAAAATGACAAAGAAAATGTAGAGGAATTAAAAAAAATATTACCTTTGTGCAGGCTCCCTAAACGTCAAAGGTCGAAGTAAAATTAACTTTGAGGATGACGCTGGTTATAATCACTTACAATGAGAATGAGGGGTTTATATAGCTAATGAAACATCGAATTACAAGGTTGTTAGGCGATGTGGGATCAGGTGTGAGGTTGCATCAACAATCTGTTCCCAACATGGAAAGGGAACATAAATGGATGTCTCGCTGACTGGTAACGAAGGCAGCAAAAAGTACTTGTTTGAGATTAACTGAAAGTTGGATACCTTCATTCACTTACGTGTCCTAGGCGGAATCTAATGGAGTTAAGCCAAACTCCACTGAAGGCATGCAAATGATACAAATTTATCTCCAGCTAGGCAGATTGGAGTGGAAAATCTAATTCTTGCATTTAAATGAACTTATAATATTTTTTAATTGGAGGCTAATATAATGGTGCTGGATGTTTCTCTCTTATTGTACAAAAAAGGGGTCAAACTTTGAAGGGCTGTAATACTTCGAGCCTTGTCTTCATGATACAAAAATATACATACCCGACAAGTCTTGAAGTAGGGGGCATTTGTAGACAATTAAAATTTTGTTAAGTTTACATCCATAAGAAATTTGGATTTTATCTCAAATTAGTTGTATTTTGGCCTAAATAAATAGTATGGGCTAATATATGTTGACTTAATTATTTAAATCTAATAAAATTGATTTAAATAAAGGTCCAATATTATCAGGCTAGCCCATTTAATTCGGCCACGAATAATGAGCCTACTTTTTAAGCCCAAGATGCCATCCTCCTAGCGGCACAGATTGGTGCCCCATGTCAAATGACATGGCACGCCAAGTCAAACGGAAGAGCCAATAGGATCATGCCACGTGTCAAAATGACAAGTCAGGCCAAGTCAAATTAAAAGGCAAATGAAACCACACCATGTGTGCAAGTGACATATTTTGGCCAATCAAATGCGGCCATGTCACACTTGAATTTGATTAGTCGGAAAGAGTTTGTTATTATCACAACTCCACCCTTCCACAACTATAAATAGGGGTCTTCATAACTCAGAAAACACACCAGAAGTTATAACAAGAAGCTAGAGCGAACTCGTGGATCAAACGCCACAAATTTCTCTACAAGTTTCAAGCAATCAAGTTCAAGTTCAAGAAATCAAGTTCAAGCTCAAGAACGAAGAACTTCAAGCTGAATATCGAAGAACAAGTCAAGATTCAAGGAGTATGAGTTCAAATCAAAGTTCGTGCTAGTTGAATTCAAGATCATCGTTCGTGGAAACAAATATAGATTCAAGATCAAGCTCAAAGGCCCTTGAATTTATTTACTATTGGAAAGAAGAATCAGATGATTCATAGAGATTGTACACTCAAATTACATGAAATCAAATACTACGATTGTTGCAATATTTTTCAGTCTCGATTATTTTCCCGACGCAAATTTATTATCTACAAATTCTGGCACACCCAGTGGGACCAAATCTGCCCTTCATCTCTTCTTTCACGGTGAAAAGAATGTCGTATCTTCTTTGCTGGTACTTCAAGCCTCGTCTATGACGATCTTGTAAATCTACGCCCCGACAAGCCTTGAAGTAGGGGGCATTTGTAGATACCAAAATTTTAGCGGATAAAATCCATATGAAATTTTGGCAAAATCCTAAATTTAAGATACTACAAGTAGAGTCCATCGAGGTTTTCTTGGAGGCTACTCTATCTGAAATCCTAACTTGGAGGCTACTATACCTGAAACCCTAGCTTGGATGGTACTCTACTCAAAACTCTAGCTACACCTATAAAAGGGACCACATATTCCCTATGAAAACACCTCACAATTCCATAGAAAATCATGGAATATTCACAAAGAGATCAAAGACATCAAATATTGTCTTTCTCACAGCCGCCGAAGTAATCAACGAATGTTCTTCCTTTTCATGGAGATCAAATACATCCTAAGTAAGTTCACATAATCCTACATTTAAGAAATACGCTGGTTAAGCCCTCGAATCACGGAGAACGATCTAGAGAGAAGAATCAAGGGAACAAACAGAATTGTACCTGCATCATTTTATCAATTATAATGTGTTTCTTCATATTTATACTATGCTTGCAATTTATTTTTGTATCGCAAACAATTTGTTGCAAACAATGACATTTCTATATCTATATGCCAATGTACATGCTGTGTATAGTATACTACCATGGAAGCATCACGTACTCACACTCTCAGAGTACGCAATCACTTAAAACTATACGGGCAGGTCCAGCCTAGGGAAGATCCATCCCTCAATATAAATAGCAACTAACAGTTAGTCACTCAGTACTGTATATGGCCAATCTATCCTAGATATAAGTGAAAGATGGCAACTCCACGCCCTAGAAACTCCATCCCAAATGAAAATAAAGAAGGCAACTCTATGCCCTGGGAAGGCCATCCAAAATATAAATAAATAAGGAAATTTCATGACCTGGGAACACCATCCCAAATGTGAATATATATGGAAACTCCATGCCCAAGCAACTCTATCCCAAATATAATATCCAATGCGCTCACTGTGTGGGGTGCAGACTACGGAGGGGCTCCTTCAGCCCAAGCGATATAATAAATCAGGTCCGGGCATAAATCAATAGAGCATGCTGCGGCGTGCAACCCGATCCCATAAATATAACTCACAATCAGGCCCTCGACCTCACTCGGTCATTAACCTCTCTAGACTCTCGGGCTCACAATGTCATGAAAATCAGCCCGCCAAAATGATATGATGTATCAATGAATGGCAACAGAGACTGAGATATGATATGCAAATAATAGATATGACTGAGTATAAATGTAATTTTTAAACAATTAATTCAACAACAACACGACCTCTGCGGGTCCCAAGAATATCAGCACGTAGTCTAAACATGCGCTTTAATATGAGTCTCAGCTCAATTCCTTTAACACGTGGAGGGTATGTGGATAATGACATGATTATTTGATTATGCAATTTCACAGAATCAATTAAATTACAAATTCTACGGTGCACTACCACACGCCCATCACCTAGCATGTGCGTCACCTCAAACCAGTCACATAACACGTAATTTCGGGAATTTATACCTTCAGAACAAAGTTTAGAAATGTTACTTACCTCAAACCGTGTAATTCTATATTCCAATATGTCCTTGCCTTGCGAATCAAGCCTCCGAACGCCTCAAATCTACTCACAATTCATTCGATACAGTCAACACAAATTATAGGAATTAATTCCATATAAAAATACAAATTTACCAAATAAATCCGAAATTCCACTCAAAAATCGGCAGTGGGGCCCATATTTCAGAACCCAGCAAAAGTCACAAAATATGAACGCCCATCCATCCACGAGTCCAACCATACAAAATTTACCAAATTTCAGCATTAACTCAACCCTCAAATCTTCAATTTAACCTTAAGGGTTTTCACAATTGTTTTCCAACTTAAAACACCAATTAAATGCTAAACATAACTATAGATTCGGGTAATTTGACTAACATTGAGTTAAGAACACTTACCCCGATGTTTCCATGGAAAATCTCCCGAAAATCACCTCTCCCCGTGCCCACAATTATCAAAAAATGGAAAATGAGACGAACATAACATAAGTTCTGATGCCCAGTCATTTCCACAATGTGATAGCGGACTAACTCACGCGATCACGAAGAATAATTTTCCCCTGCCATAACTCTATCTTACGTGATCGCGGATCCCTTCACAGGATTGCGAAGCACAGCTTCCTCCACCCTACACGATTGCGGATAGCCGTACGCGATCGCATAGCACAGCGCGTGAATTTTCCAATTTCCTCCTTCACTCTATGCGAACGCAGCTTAATATATGCGTTCATGTAGTACTGCTGGCCAACAACTTCGCAATCACGGAATTACCTAACCGATCGCATAGCACAAAAATTCAAGCTCTCCAATTTAGCATGCGCGACAAACCTTCTTACACGATTGTGTAGAAGGAAACCAGACAGTGCACCAGAAAAACTTCAGCAAAACTCCAAGACCCAAATTCGATCCGTTAACCATCCGAAACTCACCCGAGGCCCCCTGGACCTCAACCAAATACACCAACAAGTCCTAAAACATAATACAGACATAGTCAAAGCCTCAAATCACATCAATCAATGCTAAAAACACGAATGATATCCCAATTCAAGCCTAATGAAAACTAACAAATTACAACTTGTACATTCGATGCTGAAACCTATCAAATCAAATCCTATTGACCTCAAAGTTTCCACACACGTCATAAATGACATAACAGACCTATTCAAAGTTCCAGAATTAAATTTCTACCCCGATATCAAAAAGTCAACTCTCTAGTCAAACTTCCAAACTTAAGTTTCCTATTTTTGTCATTTCAAGCAAAAGTTTACTACAGACCTCTAAATAAATATTCGAACACACTCCAAAGTCAGAATTCACCATACGGAGCTATTGGAACCATCAAAATTCCATTCCGGGGCCGTTTACACATAATTCTTCATTCTCCGAATTATTTCAACTTAAGCTTTAAATCTTGGAACTAAGTTTTCCAATTCATTCTGAAACCTCCCCGACAAGTCACATAACTATAATTGAGCATAGAATGAGCAGTAAATGGGGGAATGGGGCTGCAATACTCAAAACGGGCTGTCGGGGCGTTACATTCCCCGTCTTAAACAAACGTTCGTCCTCGAACGGGTTTAGAATTATACCTTAAGTGTCAAATAGGTGTGGATATCTGCTCTGTATCTCCCGCTTAGTTTCCCAAGTAGCTTCTCCGACTGGCTGACCTCTCCACTGCACTTTCACTGAGGCTATATTATTTCATCTTAACTTTCTAACCTACCGATCCAAAATAGTCACCGGCTCCACATCATAAGTCAAATTAACATCCAGGTGAACTGTGCTAAATTCCAAAACATGAGATGGATCCCCGACATATTTACGGAGCATAGATACATGAAACACTAAATGAACACCCGATAGACTAGGCAGCAATGCAAGTTTATAAGCCACCTCTCCAATCCTCTCAAGTACCTCAAAAGGCCCAATATACCGAGGATTGTACTTGTCCTTCTTCCCGAATAACATAATACACTACATAGGCGATCTTCTGAGTAGTACATTCTCTCCTACTATGTAAGCAACATCATGAGCCTTACGGTCAACTTAACTCTTCTGTCTAGATTGCGCTCTACGTATTTGATCCTGAATGAATTTAACTTTTTCCAAAGCATCCTGAACTAAGTCAGTAACCAATAGCCTAGCCTCGCACTACTCAAACCAACCTACAGGAGACTGACACCATCTCCCATATAAATCCTCATACGGAGCCATCTGAATGCTCGATTAGTAATTGTTATTATAGGCAAACTTTGCTAGCGGCAGAAACTAATCTAAAGAACCCCCAAAATCGATAACACAAGCGCATAACATATCTTCCAATATCTGAATAGTGCGCTCGAACTGTCCGTCCTATTGAGGGTGAAAGGTTATATTCAACTGAACCTGTGTGCCTAAGTCTCGCTGCACTGCTCTCCAACAATGTGTTGTAAACTGCGTGCCCCTATCTGAAATGATGGACACTGGCCTATCGTGAAGGCGAACAATCTCGCAGATATAAATGTCAGCTAACCACTCCGATGAATAAGTACTACCGACTAGAATAAAATGCGCGGACTTTGTAAATCTATCCACAGGCATCCAAATAGCATCAAACTTCAGCGAAGTCCGTGAGAGCCCAACTATGAAGTCCATGGTGATCCGCTCCCACTTCCACTCCGAAATTTCAAGTCCATGAAGCTTTCCACCCGATCTCTGGCGCTCGTACTTCACATGCTGACAATTTAAACACCGAGCTACAAACCCCACTATATCTTGCTTCATCCTTCTCGACCAATAATGCTTCCTCAAGTCATGATACATCTTTGCGGTACTGGGTGAATGGAATATCGCGAACTATGGTCCTCCTCAAGAATCAACTCATGCAGCCCATCTACGTTCTGTATACAAATCCGACCCTGCATCCTTAACACCCCATCATCTCCAATAGTAACATCTTTGGTATCGCCGTGCTGAACAGTGTCCTTCAGGACAAGCAATTAGGGATCATCATACTGGCGCTCTTTGATGCGTTCATATAAGGAAGACCGAGAAACTACACAAGTTAGAAGCCGTCTGGGCTCCGAAACATCTAACCTTATGAACTGATTGGCTAAAACCTGAACATCTTATGCAAGTGGTCTCTCACCAATAGGAATAAATGCAAGACTACCCATACCCACCGCCTTTTTACTCAAGACATTGGCCACCACATTGGCCTTCCCGGGATGATACAAAATGGTAATATCATAGTCCTTTAGCAGCTCCAACCATCTGTGCTGCCTCAAATTTAGATCCTTTTGTTTGAATAAGTGTTGTAGGATCCGGTGATCTGTAAATACCTCACAAGCGACACCGCAGAGATAGTGCCTTCAAATCTTTAATGCATGAACAATAGCTGCCAACTCTAAATCATGAACATGGTAGTTCTTCTCATGTGGCTTCTACTTGAGCGAAGCATAAGCATTTAATCTACCCTCCTTCTTTAAGACACACACAATACCAATCTGAGAAGCATCACAATACACAGTATAAGAACCCGACGTTGAAGGCAAAACTAGAACTAGAGTTGTGGTCAAGGCAATCTTGAGCTTCTAAAAGCTCTCTTCACACTCATCTAACTACCTGAATGGAGCACTTTTCTTGGTCAATTTAGTCATAGGCATGGAAATGAATGATAAACCTTCCATAAAGCGAAAATAATATCCAGGCAACCCAAGAAAACTCCTAATTACAGTAGCTGAATATGGCCTGGGCCAACTCGGAACTGGATCTAGCTTCCTCAGATCTACACAAATACCTTCTCTAGACACCACGTGTCCCAAAAATGCTACTGAACAAAGACACAACTCTCACATGGTGAATTTGGCATAAAGTTTCTCCTCACCAGGATATCATCAATAAATACTATGTCAAATGAATCAAGATACGACTGGAATACACTGTTCATTAGGTGCATAAATGTTGCTATGGCGTTGGTCAGCCGAAAGGTCATCACGAGAAATTCATAGTGTCTATAACGGTTCCTGAATGCCGTCTTTAGAATATCCAAATCCCGTATTTCAACTGGTAATACGCATACCTCAAATTAATTTTGGAAAATACTCTAGCTCCATGGAGCTGGTCAAATAAATCATCAATGCGCGTCAAAGGATACATGTTTTTGATTGTAACTTTATTCAACTGCCTGTAGTCAATGCACATCCGCAAAGTACCATTATTCTTTTTCACAAACAGAACCGATGCACCCCAAGGCGACACACTAGGCATAATAAACACCTTATCAAGAAGTTCCTGAAGCTATTCTTTCAATTCTTTCAACTAGGCTAGTGTTATACGATATGGAGGAATAGAAATGGACTGGGTGTCCATCACCAAGTCAATACCAAAATCAATATCCCTGTCGGGTGGCATGCCCGAAAGATCTGCAGTATACACATCCGAAAAATCTCGCACTACCAGAATAGAATGAATATTAGGAGTGTCTGTATCAACATCTCTCACAAAGGCCAAATATGATAAACACCATTTCCCAACTATTTGTTGGGCCTTTAAATACGAAATTACCCTGCTTGGGACAAAATCTGGAGAACCTCTCCACTCGATCATTGTCAACACTGCCATTGCCAACGTCACAGTCTTAGCGTGACAATCTAGAATAGCATGACATGGAGACAACCAATCCATACCCAAGATCATATAAAAATCGACCATACTAAGCAATAAAAGATCAACTCCGGTCTCCAATCCCCTAATGGTTACCATACCCGGCTGATACACATAGTCCACAATAATAGTATCGCCCACCGACGTAGATACATGAATAGGTGAGACTAAGGACTCACGAGGAAATTATAAACAATGAGCAAAATATGACGAGACGTACAAATATGTGGAACTAGGGTCAAATAATAGAGAATCATCCTGGTGGCATACTAAGACAATACATGTGATTATCGTGTCTGAGGAAACTACATGTGGTCTGGAAGGAATAGCATAGAATCTAGCATGACCACCACCTGATCTGCCTCCTCCTCTAGGGCGACCTCTAGCTACAGCCTAACTCCTTTTCTCAACCAGACCTCGTGAAAGGCGGGGATAATGTATCTTCATATGACCCAAATCTACACACTCAAAACAACCCTTCTCTGACAATGGAAGCAAGTACTAAGGTGGACCTTGAGAACCAGAATAACTACCAGAAGAACCTAGTAGAGAGGACCTCTGCACTAATGATGCACGAGATGAACTCTGAGCGTGAAGTGCACTAACAGATGACTTACTCGGTCGAGTACTATATGAATCATGGCTAGCTAATGCACCACGATGAGCCGAACGAGCCATCTGATCGGGCATATAAGGCCGACCGCTACTGTGATAGGATTGTCCCCCAAAATCAACACCACTGGAATTACACGGACCACAAGACGTATTGTCCTCCCTCTCCTGAGTACGGACCATTTCTAGCTGTCGAGCAATATCGGCCACCTCGTCGAACTTAGCACTTGTTACATTCCCTAGAGTCGTAACAAAATGAAAATGCTGGTTGAGGCCATTAATGAACCTCCTAATTTTTTGCCTCTCAGTGGGAACCAACCAGACTGCATGACGAGACAAGTCTGAAAACCTCATTTCATACTGGGTAATTGACATGTCATCCTGACGGAGCTGTTCGAACTGCCTGCGTAGTTCCTCTTTGTAGGTCAGTGGCACAAACTTCTCTAAAATAAGAATTGAGAACTCATGCCATGAAAGCAGTGCTGCACCAATTGGTCTGCTCCTCTCATAAGCCTTCCACAATCTGAACGCTGCCCCGGTCAGCCGAAAGGTAGTAAATGAGACCCCATAGGTCTCCAGAATACCAGTGTATGAAGAATCTGCTGGCACCTATCCAAGAAATCTTGAGCATCCTCTAACTCAGTTCAACTGAATGATGGAGGATGGAGTCTGCCAAATCTATCTAATCTCTTATGCTCCTCGTTGTTCATAATAAAACTCACATTGCCCTGATCAGCTGCAACCGGCTAGACTGGTAGTACCCCTGGTATCAGGAGTCCATGCACTACCTGCTCTGGTGTACGTGCGATAGGGGTATGAGTACCTCCCCCGGCCTGAGAGGTAGCAGGTGCGGCCTTAGCCGAAACCACCTAAGCAAGGCCAGTGCAAACCTTTAATATATAAGCCAACACCTCTTGAATGCCTGGAATCACAATAGGCATAGATGGTGCCTGAGCTGGTCCCACCGGCTCATCTATATCTGTAATCCGCTCCTGAACTAAAGCAATTGGTGGATCAACAAGTGCTGCTCTAGCTGCTGTGCTTGCTGCACCTCGGCCTCTACCATGGCCCTGGCCTCTACCACGGCACACGACCTCTCATGGCCCAAACTTGTGGTACTGGTGGATGTTCACCCGATCCGGTATCACATGTCCTCACTATCTGTGAGAGAATAGAATAATAGAGATTTAGTTCCCGTAATCAATAAGTCTCATGACCAGAATACAAGAAAGTGAAATTTTTCCTAAGGGTTCTGCAACCTCTTAAAGATAAGTATAGACGTCTCTGTACTGATCCGCAAGACTCTACTAAAGCTGCTCACAACTCATGAGACCTACGTAACCTAGGCTCTAATACCAACTTGTCCCGACCCAAAGTCTCACCTATCGTGATTGCGCCTATCTCATTACTAGACAAGCCAACAACCTCAATAAACCACAAATTCTTTTACGATTAAAAACATAATATTTAGATTTAATAGAAAATCCCACAAATACCGATACACACACACTCCCAAAATATGAAGTCACTGAGTACATGATCATCATAAGAGATTTTTACCCTTATTCGAGGACGAATGATCCTAAGTGGGGTATAATGTAAGGCCCCGTAAAATTTTGCAAAAAGAAAATAATGTTTCGTGATATTGAATTAGTTTTACGTGTTGTTTATTATAGAAATTATTCGTAGCGAGCTTGCTCGCCGCGGCTCGGACTCTTTGGGTTGAACAATGCACCGGAAAGTAAAGGAAAATGTTTGACGGAAAAGCGCGTTTATGCGGTCCATTATGCGACCGCATAATCGCTCTGCGGGCTGCATAATGGCCACAGAAGTGAGAAGGAGATGGTCAGTTTGGAAGTAATTATGCAGTTGACTATGCGACCACATAATTGTTCTGCGGTGCATTATGGGACCGCAGAACAGTTATGCGGACCACATAGTGACCGCATACACAGACAGTTCTTTTGGCTGTTTTGTAACCAATTATGCAACTGTTATGCGGTCCGCATATCGGATTTGCAATCGCAGACCTTGTTCAGAAGCTCCATTTTTGGGTTTTTAAAACCCGACCCTATTTCGTTAAATACATTCTTTGGGCTATTTTTGAGCTATAATAAGATATTTTAGAGTGATAGAGGGTGCCCTAAAGTTAGAAGGTGTTTTTTAATAATTGTTCTTCAATTCTTGCTCAAGTTTTGGAAGATTAAGAAGGGGAAACTCACTAGGTCTTCATCCTAGAGGTAAGATTTTACACCCTAACCCCAAATTTCGAAATTATCTGAAAATGGATAATTAGCAAGATAATTGTTGGGAATGAGAGTTGTTTATTTTACATGCAAGTGATATCAAGGGGTGTAGGAAGATTGTTGAACTAAGCATGGTAAAGATTGAGTTGTGGGATTATAGAATTCTCCATGAAAGGACCTTGAAACCTTGTGCACACCTAGTGTTTGATAAAATGCTCAAATGAGCTAGAACCATGATCATCTTCCTAATTTTGGTTCAATTTGTTATATTTCTAAAATAGATTGAAGTTGCTAAAAATTCCGGAACATTTAGAGTGTAAGGAAGCTCAAGTGAGGTATGTTTGCTAAACTCTTCTCTTAGAATTGAATCCCACGATATTCATATGAATTATGTAAGTCCCGAGTGGATCATTATAAATTTGGTTGTTCCGAGTAAGATTGGGTTGAAAGATATATGTTCAACAAGTATTCCAAATGCTTTATTTATGTCATGTTATGAATTGTGGAGGTGTTAATAATATGGGTTGTGCATTAGAAATGTTCGACTTCATATTAAATTCAAACGAAGGCTATTATGCCAAATGTTTTGAAAAATCTCTATGTGCCTTGGACTCTTAATTGCTCAGATGCGTACCACATGCCTTGATTTGAATTGTTGTTGTTGTTGTTATTGATGAAGTTGGTGTTAGAAAATGAAAAGGTGAGCATGAATTACTAAATATGGCCAACATGCCAAGAATGATCTTATAATAATAGCCATTAGTACAAATGAAATTAAAAGATATGAAAGAAGTATGAAATGCAATGCTTGATATAAAAAGGTTGATGTCTCGAATAAGACACCCTAGCCGGTCGGGTCATGATCGGACACCATGCCGCACACATGGTGGTGATTGTGCTGGAAATTGTAATTTAAATTGTGATGGAGGTCGATGTTCCTAATGGATAGCCTAGCCGATCCGGTCGTGATCGGACTCCGTGTTAAAGATGGTGATATTGATATTGAGAGTTATTGTGGTTGATGTCTCTAATGAGATAGCCTAGCCGATCGAGTCGTGATTGGACTCCGTACTGAGAATATGATGGTACTAGTATTATGAATAATGGTATTGTGGACAATGGTATATCGATACTAAAAGTCTCCCAATGTGAGATATGGAAATTAATTTGAACACTGTCTTGATCCTAAATTGAGGTTTGATGTTGATTAAGGCTTTCATTGATATTATGATAATCTTGTTTGTATTATTTGTCATTCTATTGAGAGGGTGTTTAGTTATACATACTAGTGCTATTCGACGGTACTAACATCCCTTTTGCCGGGGCCGCTGCAGCTTTAAATGGATGTAGGTGGTTCCACAGCAGGAGATACTGATCAGTGATAGCAGTACACCTTTTGCACATATATCATCAAGAGCATAAAAAATGGCTTTCCTTAATGTAAATAATTTTTTGAGGAGTTATTGACTCGTATTTATCTTATATGATGTCATGGTTCGACCAGCCAACATTTTTGGTAGGGATGATAAAAATTCATTTTTTAGATTGACATGCCCACCCATCCCAAAAAGAATTTTTGCCATTTTTTTCTAGAAATGTTTGTCAATGATATCTCTTTCCAAAGACAGAAACTTCATTTAACAAAGTTGTCTTCGACGTTTTGCATTCCTTTGTCCAGCATCGCCGTAGAAAACTTCATGCAAGATTCTAATGTTAAAAGTAAAATTTTTGGAAGTAAGGAAAGCATTATTGTCCTACAACCCAAGGGATTTACACCAGTCTCGAAGAATACCTTAATGGTGAAAAATAAATTTTGATAGACTTATGTAATTTTCCCGCTCTTCCAAATTGTTGGTCACCATCCAAGTGTAGAAATCTTGGATTCTTTTGGTCAATCTTGAGACTTTTATATCATCCAAGGTAAATGTATGGAAACCAATACCTACCTATTTGGTTGTTGCCGAATCATATCTCCTTTATGGAACTGGCGCATAAGTCATCCCATAATAACATCTTTAACTTCGGAGACCACTGGCTCCATGGGCTGATTCATGAAAATGGGAGGAAGTTCTTCATTTGAAGCATATTGGGAGGAAATAGTACTTACCTCGGAACTATCATCTGTTGGAACTTCTTGGATAGAAACATAAGTAAGCTGCTCTGTTTGTTGGTTATCAGACCCTTGAGATGTTACCTCCTCTAAATCACTCTGTGGTTCAGCAACATAGAGGCTTGGTATTTGGAGGGTAGAGATCATGAGGTTCTCATAGTTGGAATATTTTGAGTTGGCATTTTTTGAGCTTTCTCCTACATCCCTCTTATTTTCAGGTGTCTCTAGGCTGCAAGTGCATCTTTACATTCCTAAACTAATTTTGCAATGTCAAATTTGGGTTCTTTAATAGTTTGAGAAAATGGGTTATGAGAAGCTATATCGCTTTTTCTTTGGGGAGAGAAAAAGCTAGAAAAAGGATAATCAAGTCAAGGAGGGGAATATATTTGGGGTGAGAATGTACTTATGGGAGGAAAATAAGTGACTTGAGGACTTCAAGGTTTCTAGGGCACAAAGTGATCACTTTTCAAGTGGTGTATTTGTTCACTTAAAGACACTATATATTTCTGCTGCTGCTGGAAGAAATGGAAAAGAGAAGTACCCAACGGACAAATATCGTACTGCAAGTTTGCTAACCTGTTCTCCAAGGCTTTGATGGGTCCTGCATTCTGAGAAGACTTCTCTACAACCTGTTCTACCATCTTCTCAATATATATACGCACAAGCTGCGGCCTCGGGCCCATTTATACATATACATAATTGCGGTCTCAGGCCCAAAAACGATGCATAAAGCATAACCAACAGCCTCATGCCCACAGATTCATAAAGAATAAATTGCGGCATCAGGCCCAAATACAGGTGTTCAATATTCAAGGTTTTAAACTCAGGAACTAAGAATCATACTGCAATACATGATAGTGAAATACTGAATCATATTGAGTTACATGATACTGGAATGTGTAATAGAACTGGACTGAGACATGTATTCATAATAAATTGATATGTCATAATTGAGTCTCATGGGATATTGAATTAATTCTGAAACTATGTTATCTAGAGAACAAAAGTTCTACTATTCATCTAATTGAGGAATAATTACTTTATGATGCAATTTGTAATACTCACATAGAATGAGACGAAGGGAGATTCATAAACATTCACAAACATAGAGACTTTGCCTCACATACCATTACTTTGGCCTTTTTAAGCGTATCACAATGTTCGTTGTCTCTTTCAACAATACATTATGGCAATATATATCAAGAGGAACCAATATTAACAATAATGCTTATGTTTCAGTCACTTACATATTTTATCAAACACTTGGTGGGCAAGCATCATCATAGCCTTTATTAATTGTGTTTCTACACCCAACAACCCATCCTCTTTCTCCTAGATAATTCTAAAATCTCAAATTTTTATGATCAATTCATTCTTTATCACCCATATGATAAACAACACCCTTAATCAATAATCAACAATCTACATGTCACGCCCCGAAATCGAGAAGCGCGACCGGCGCTCAACCGAATGAACCCGGCCGAGCAAGCCTGTTAGATTTCCTTCTACCCAAACTCATCCATGAATAAAGAGAAGATGTACTCCATTAATCAAACATTGAAAAGATTTCATTAGCAACTCCCGTTTCATTTCCATTAGCAAATTCATTTATAATTTCCAAATTATTACAAGCTTATAGATATAATAAAAAACATGTTTGCCAAAGACCA
>AWOL01S0004321.1:42440-54416 GCA_000715115.1 Nicotiana otophora
TGTGCATTAATAATGTTTCGACTTTAAGTCAAGTTCAAATGAAGGCTATTATGCCAAATTTTGTGAAATATCTCTATGTGCATTAGACTCTAAATTGCTCACATGTGTACTACACACTTTGATTGGAATTGCATTTATTGTTGATGATGAGGATGATATTTGAAATTGATAATGTGAGCATGAAATACTGAATATGGCCAACGTGCCAAGAATGATCTTATAATTATGGTCACTACTGCCGATGAAATGAAAATATGTGAAAGTATTATGAAATGCGATGATTGATATAAAAATGTTGATGTCTCAAATAAGACGGCCTAGCCGATCGGACACCATACAGCACACATGATGGTGATTGTGCAGGAAATTGATATTGAGAGTAATTGTGGTTGATGTCTCTAATGAGATGGCCTAGCCGATCGGGTCGTGATCGGAATCTGTGTTAAAAACGATGGTATTGATATTGAGAGTAATTGTGGTTGATGTCCCTAATGGATGGCCTAGCCGATCGGGTCGTGATCGGACTCCGTGCTAAAAGTACGGTGGCATTGGTATTGTGAACACTGGTATTGTGGACAATGGTATATCAATACTAAAAATCTCCCAATGTGAGATATGAAAATTAATTTGAACACTGTCTTGATCCTAAATTGCGCTTTGATGTTGATTAAGGCTTTCACTGATATTATGATAATCTTGTTTGTATTAATTGTCATTATATTGAGAGGGTGTTTAGTTATACATACTAGTACTATTCGATGGTACTAACGTCCCTTTTGCCGGGGGCGCTGCATCTTTTAATGGATGCAAGTGGTTCCACAGTAGGAGATATTGATCAGTGATAGTAGTGCACCTTCTTCCCAGTTGACTTGGTGAGCCCCACTTTATTCCGGGGTCATGAATCTTTTGTACTTGTGTATCCCATTTGAGGTATAGCCGGGGCCTTATTGCCAGCATTATCATTGTACTCTTATTTATCTATATAGGCTCCGTAGGCATAGTGTGGGTTGTGTATTGGTGCTGGGGAAAGACAAACTATGTTATGTTGTGGACGTGTTACTTGTCCATTTGAGACTTTATAAATGATGAAACTATTGGAAATGAATTGGTATTGTAGACGTGAACACATTTTTGTCTAATTAATGATAACATGTATTATCTCTATTCATGGATAAATTTGGGTAGAACGAAATCTAACAGGCTTGCTCAGTTGGGTTCACTCGATTGAGCGCCGGTCGCGCTCCTCAGTTTTGGGAAGTGACAAACTTGGTATCAGAGCCTAAGGTTTTAAAGTGTCCTAAGATGTCTCGGAGCCGTGTCTAGTAGAGTCCTTATTATCGGTATGTTGTCGACCACATCTATAATTAGGATGCTACATGGATATTTAGGAATAATACCCTTCTTTGATATTTTGAATTATGCGATGAAAATCATTGTGGAACTGTTCTTCCTCTAACTCGTGCGTTGAGGTTCAAGGTAAGTTTAAATGCTCTTTTGGTTTATTCCAAGTAATGTTGTCATGTGATATGACGAATGGGTAAAGGCCTGAATATTAAACAGATGGCACATGTATCATGTTGAATGAATAGTATGACATATGAGACAAGTATACCGTACCATGAACATACTTTATATGAGAAGAGTAACGTGATAAATGAGACATAAGCTTAACTAGTACATGTGGATAGTATGGGAAACATGTATATGATTCTAAGATGTAAACATATTACATAGGCACATGATATATGAAAGGCATGGCCTGGAGAGTAATGATAAATGTGTAGGTCTCTCACGGGAGACAAGAAGTTATGAAAGGAGAGTTGATTGATCCCACAATGAGAAGACCCTAGCACTATGAACGTTATAAGAATCCTAGGAATGTGCGAAGTGGTGTTACACTCCAAAAAGGATATTGACATGAGGGAGTTGGATCCCAAGCCTATGTGGCTGAATAAGAGTAGAGAACGTATGAGGTTAATACCATGGTGAAATAAATCTCCCTAATACTCGAACATATATATGAGGGATAGAGACATGAGACATATGTCCCTGAAGTTGCTAAATTCAAGAATTGTGTCAAAATGTAAAGCATTCACCCCAAGTGGGGGAGGAAGGGCCATAGAGAGGCCACTTAAATACAATGAAACAAGAGCAATACCATGTAGCTATGATGTTTGAATGTTTTGTTGAAGAAAGGTGTAGTCTAGAAAAGGGATAATGGGTAGCATGCTTCTCTGATAGGATATGCTAATGATAGACCACTAGTACCCCAAAAAGGTGAAAGGTTAAGGAAAGTAAATTCTTCATACATGGTAATGTGAATGACAGGGTCAACGATCCTAAAAACTAAGAGTATGTTTACAAAGGGATTTTATACTTGTTATGGGGGTCAGGAACAATGGAACCCAAGAAAGTAATATAGGTCAAATGTGAAAGGTTGCGAGTTTTTAGAATGAGTTAATCATGGATTTGCGATTTAGCTAAACCTCTAATACTTTAAGAAAGACAGAACGAGTGAGAAAGATAAATGTGATGTTATAATAACCTAAGAGTGCATCGGTACTTGATGGAAAGTCTCTTAAGAATCTTACAACCAAGGAAGTGTTAAGTGATACACGGGTGAACACACAGTCCCACGGATATCCCAACAAGCGTCGAGAGGCGAGCAAGATGAATTCCCAACTAAGGGAAAAGACCACGTAACGTATGAAAGGGCGCATAGCTTTTCAATAGCTAGGGAGAATGAGGCGAAAAGAATTGGAAGAAAATCTATAAACTGAGATGGTCACGGTTATCGCAAAATAGTTCCTATCAGAATGGTGGACTCACCTAGAGCACAAGTGTTAATAGAAGATATAAAGGATCAACTGTAATGCAGCCGACTTGAGTGACACCGAATATCAACTAAATGATATAGAGGGAGTTCATGTCTACACATTACATTAGAAAGTGAGACTACTGGTGATGAAGTGGTGGTGTGATAAACTCAACAAACCAGACACAATGATACTACGAGTTCATGGGAGGAAAATAAGTGTGTGGCACAATAAGGTTGTCAACTATAAATTAAGGGCAAAATGGGATGGGAGTGAATGCTCTAGTCACAAAGGAAATATAGTATCAACATATTGTCTAGACCAAAGGGGAAATGTTTGAAACAGATTAAGAGAGGATGAACACCTGTTACGAACCAAACATGTTTAACATGAAAGCTCTTAGGATGCAATACCAGGAAATACTATTGGTAACTACAATACGGGGAATAAGGTGAGTTACTCATTGAGGATGGAATCATGTGGACTAAGTCCTACACTTATAAGGAAAACAAGAAGTCATCGTTGAAGAATTTAGGAGGATCTCATGTTTCAGATAAGGCCCTGTTCGGGCTAAATATATATGAAGGGTATTGATATGTATTTTGGAAAGTGTTTAGCAGTAAAGAGGAATCGTGAGAATGTTCACCAGGGAAGTATAGTTGTTTCTTAAAATCCTATAAGACTTATAAGGAGGGGAGAGGATGGCTAAGAAAGGTCTGAGCACGATGTTACTTCACATATTGAGGCAATGCCATGCAGGTTGATGTTATCACGGTGTGCGCGCAAGCTAGTAGATGCTATTCATTTGAAACAGATGGTCCCATAAGAAAACTGGCCTAGTAATGTCTTTTGTTGAGAAATTTGGAAAAATAAGTTGCAAGTACTGATAAGATCGTAACCGTATCAAGGAAATTTTTGTAGAACTCAATTTCTAGGAGGTCATATGAAAGAGAAATCTGATATAGATGTTCCACTAATGATGAAATATGGAAATATAATCATTTATACATCTAGGCAACTCAAGAATCATGAGAAAAACAATTCAACACATGACTTAGGACTTGCAGCTGTGATTTATACATTAAAGGTTTGGCATCATTAATTGTATGGGGTCCAGGTGGACATATTCACGGACCAAAAGATCCTTCAATATATTTTTAAATATAAGAAATTGAATCTAAGGTGGAGAAGATGTCATGAGTTACGTAATGATTACGATATCAATATTCTATATCATCCGGGGAAGCCAATGTTGTGGCGGATGCTCTTGCCCGGAAATCTATGGGTAGCTTAGCACACTTGGAGGCATACCAAATGCCATTGGCCAAGGAAGTTCACCGATTGTCTAGTTTAGGAGTTTGTCTTGCGGACTCTGGTGAAGGAGGGGTAATTGTGCAAAATAGGGTTGAATCATCGCTTGTTGTGGAAGTCAAAAAGAAGCAATACAACGAACCATTGTTGGCACAATTTCTGAAAGAGGGTATTCATAAACATAAGACCTTGTCTTTTTCTCTCGGCTTGGATGATGGTACATTAAGGTACCAAGGGTGGTTATGTGTTCCAAATGTGGATGGTCTTTGGAAAAGAATCATGACCGAGGCTCACATTTCTAGGTATTCCGTGCATCCAGGTTCTACAAAAATGTATCATGATCTTAAGGAAGTCTATTGGTGGAATNAAGGAGGGGCGAGGATGGCTAAGAAAGGTCTGAGCATGATGTTACTTCGCATATTGAGGCAATGCCATACAGGTTGATGTTATCAGGGTGTGCGCACAATCTAGTAGATGTTATTCATTTGAAATAGATGGTCCCATAAAAAAACTGGCCTAGTAATGTCTTTTGTTGAGAAATTTGGAAAAATAAGCTGCAAGTACTAATAAGATCGTAACCGTATCAAGGAAATTTTTGTAGAACTCAATTTCTAGGAGGTCATATGAAAGAGAAATCTGATATAGATGTTCCACTAATGATGAAATATGGCAATATGATCATTTATACCTCTAGGCAACTCAAGAATCATGAGAAAAACAATTCAACACATGACTTAGGACTTGCAGCGGTGATTTATACATTAAAAGTTTGGCATCATTAATTGTATGGGGTCCAGGTGGATATATTCACGGACCAAAAGATCCTTCAATATATTTTCAAATATAAGAAATTGAATCTAAGGTAGAGAAGATGTCATGAGTTACGTAATGATTATGATATCAATATTATCTATCATCCGGGGAAGCCAATGTTGTGGAGGATGCTCTTACACCGAAATCTATGGGTAGCTTAGCACACTTGGAGGCATATCAAAGGCCATTGGCCAAGGAAGTTCACCGATGGGATAGTTTAGGAGTTTGTCTTACGAACTCTAGTGAAGGAGGGGTAATTATGCAAAATAGGGTTGAATCATCGCTTGTTGTGGAAGTCAAAAAGGAGCAATACAACGAACCATTGTTGGCACAATTGAAAGAGGGTATTCATAAACATAAGACTATGTCTTTTGCTCTCGGCCTGGATGATGGTACATTAAGGTACCAAGGGTGGTTATGTGTTCCAAATGTGGATGGTCTTTGGAAAAGAATCATGACCGAGGCTCACATTTCTAGGTATTCCGTGCATCCAGGTTCTACAAAAATGTATCATGATCTTAAGGAAGTCTATTGGTGGAATACTATGAAGAGGAATGTGGCGGACTTTGTGGCAAGATGTCCGAATTGTCAGCAAGTGAAGGCCGAATACCAAAGGCCTGGTGGATTGGCACAAAACATAGAAATTCCAATGTAGAAGTTGGAAATGATTAATATGGACTTTGTGGTAGGATTATCGCGCACTTCGCACAAGTTTGACTCAATTTGGGTAATTGCGAATCGGCTCACGAAGTCATCACACTTTTTGCCGGTTAAGTCAACCGACACAGTGAAGCAGTATGCTCAGCTTTATATCAAAGAAATAGTCAGGTTGCATGGCACTCCAGTTTCCATCATTTCTGATCGGGGGCCACAACTCACTGCTAATTTTTGGAAGACATTTCAGCAAGGTTTGGGTACTCAGGTGAATCTTAGAACAACCTTTTACCCACAGACTAACGGGCAGGCAGAGCGGACTATTCAGACACTTGAGGATATGTTGTGTGCTTGTGTTATAGACTTCAAAGGTAGTTGGGATGATCATTTACCACTCATAGAATTTGCCTACAACAATAGCTATCACGCTAGCATTCAAATGGCACCGTTCGAGGCTTTATGGTAGGAAATGTAGATCTCCCATTGGGTGGTTCGAAATTGGAGAAGCAGAGTTGATAGGGCCAGACCTCGTACATCAGGCCATGGAAAAAAGTTAAAATCATTAAGGAGCGGTTGAAGACTGCTCAGAGTCATCAGAAATCCTATTCGGATGTTTGTCGTAGGGATTTGGAGTTCCAAGAAGATGATTGGATATTCTTGAAAGTTTCCCCCATGAAAGGGGTAATGCGATTTGGTAAGAAAGGGAAATTTAGTCCGAGGTATGTCGNNNNTGTCTATGTTGAAGAAAGTAGTTGGAGATCCGACACTCATTGTTCCGGTTGAGACCATTGAGGTAAATGAGAAATTGACTTACGAAGAGATTCCGGTTTCTATTATTGATCGGCAAATCCAAAAATTGAGAAATAAAGAAATTGCCTCCGTGAAAGTGTTGTGGCGAAACCAACAGGTTGAAGAGGCTACTTGCGAAGCCGAGGAAGAAATTAAGGAAACGTATCCTTATTTGTTTGAATAGCCATGTATTTATAAAGTTGTGATCTATGAGAAATATTCTAATAGTTGCTTTCTATGAATTTTGTTTCATTTGTACAATTGCCGTTAAGGGTGTTCCTTTCTGGAAATATATTACTTGTGAGACCACAATTGGTGTTATTTTTGTATTATGTTACGTCGTTGGATTATGTATGTGCTGTTAGGATGTGTTTCTGGGCTCTCTGGCAGGTGGTTAGGCCTAGTTAATAGGGAAACTCTCGTGAAATATTTGGAAATCTTAGGAGTTAGTTAAATTTGGGACTGATCGAATATGGTATGAAACAAACAGAGTTCTATAAAGTGCTAATGACAGATTTTTACCCTCATTCGAGGACGAATGATCCTAATTGGGGGATAATGTAAGGCATCGTAAAATTTTGCTAAAAGAAAATAATGTTTCGTGGTACTGAATGAGTTTTACATGTTGTATATTATAGAAATTCTTCGTAGCGAGCTTGCTCGCCGCGGCTCAGACTTATTAGGTTGAACAATGCACGGGAAAGTAATGAAAACTTTTTGGCGGAAATGTGCATTTCTACGGTCGGGCCGCATAATGGCCACAGAAGTGAGCAGGTGAGGGCTATTCTGGAAGCAGCTATGTGGTCAACTTTGTGACCGCATAACTGTTATGCGGTGCATTATCCCACCGCATAACAGTTATGCGGACCGCATAGTGACCGCATACATAGGCAGTTCTTTTGGCTATTTTGTAACTGATTGTGCGACCGATATGCGGTCCGCATAACCATTATGCGGTCGCATATGCGACTGCAGAACCTGTTCCGGAGCTCCATTTTTGGGTTTTTAAAACCCGACCCTATTTTGTTAAATACACTCTTTGGGACATTTTTGAGCTATTATCTGACATTTTAGAGTGAGAGAGGGTGCCCTAGAGTGAGAACGTGTTCTCCAATAATTGTTCTTCAATTCTTGCTCAAGTTTTGGAAGGTTGAGAAGGGAAACTCACTAGGTCTTCATCCTAGAAGTAAGATTCTACACCCTAAACCCTAATTTCGAAATCATCTGAAAATGGGTAATTAGCAAGATNTGCTTTACTTTACGTCTTCTTCTATTCCATCACACTTTGCTTGCTTTGCTTGGTGTCATTAGGTAAACATGGGCGAGCCGAAAGAAGAGAATGTGTTTGCAGATATAGATGAGTATATTGAGGATACAAATGCCATTGTCCCTCCAATAGTTGATGCTACCACCTTCAAAGTGGAACAGTCTAATCCTAATGCTAAAGGCAGAGGGATTCTTCCGAAATTCCACCGATAATGATACGACACATCTCAGAATTATTTCGGGTGTGTGTGCGATGCACTAGTAGAATCATGTCTCAGATGATGCCTTAAGGTTGAGGATGTTCAAGTACTCTCTAACTGGAGAGGCAAGACAGTGGATCCAAAATTTACCTCCTACTTCCATCCATACTTGGCCTGAACTTGTCCAAGCTTTCCTAGCAAAATAGTTTCCGCAAAGCAAGAAGTCCGAGCTCCGGGATAAAATTTTCTTCTTTAAGCAACTACCGGGGGAGCATCTACATGTAGCATGGGATAGATTCAAGCTATATTTAGTGAGGTCGCCAAATCATGGCTTTCCGGATAATATTTTGTTAGAGAAGTTTTACATGGCTTGGATCCTATGAATCAATCCATAGCCAAAAATGCAGCGGAGGGATCCTTTATGGATAAAACATTTGCAAGGGTCACACAAATCCTTGACAAGATGGCAGAACATAACCAAGCTTGGCACTCGGAAGACACCACAGGTGGAATTGCATATGATACTCCTTCCTTGACCAACATGATTAAGGAGAACCAAGAAAGAGATCAGGTAATTGCCGGGCTTGCCACTAATGTCAATGTGTTGACGAAAATGTTCACTGAAAGCCAAACAAAAAAGGTGAATGTTGTGGAAGATGTGCAACTCATGTCAAATGAGGAATACCAAGAAGCAAATTATGTCAACAATCCTCAAGGAGGATAACAAAGACAACCCTACCAAGGTTCAGGACAACAACACCAATGAAGGTCTAACCCTCAAGGGCAAGGCAACCAATAGTGGCGAAACAACCAAGGTAGTTCAAATCAAGAAAATTGGAGTAACAACAACAATAACTTTTTAAATCGGAGTTCAAATCCCTATGTTCCACCAAAGGGAAAATATTCTAACTCTCCACATTGGAAAGAAAGTTCTTCAAGTGAGTCCAAGTTGGAAAACATTCTTGAAAGAGTGTTGCAAAATCAAGAGAGATCCGACACTTCAATGAAGAATATGACTGAGCTTGTGAGTTCTCACACCGCATCTATTCAAAAGTTGGAGATGCAAATGAGGGATCTTTCAAGAGATCAAAATCCGAAGCAAAAAGGCAAGCTCCCAATTGATACGATTGCAAACTCAAAAGGTCATGGGAGTGGTCCAACTTCTCATTGTATGGCAATCACAACTCGAAGTGGAAAACTACTTCAAGGAGAGAATGAACAAGTGGTCGAAGTGGAAGATTTTGAACAAGAAGTCGAGGCACAAGTTGAGGTGCCAATTGTTGTTGAAGTTGAAAGACTCCCAAAGACGGTGAGAACTCAAGAAGTGAACCATGAAGAGGTTATGGAAAAGTTAATTGAGGCACCAAATACTCTAGCACCAATTCCTATACCTCCACCTACTTTCTCTCAAAGACTTGATAGAAAGGTTGATGATAGCAAACTTGAGAAGTTCTATGACATCCTAAAGCAATTATCGGTGAATATTTCATTTATGGAAGCATTTCAAGAGATGCCGGGTTTTGTTAAGTACTTGAAGGACTTGATAACTAAAAGGAAAACCACCAAGAATGAGGTGGTAAATGTGACTCACAGGGTTAGTTCCATCATTGCAACAACCGTCGTCCAAACGAAAGAGGACCCGGGGGCCTTCACCATTCCATGCACTATTGGATTGCGCAATTTTGCACAAACCCGTTGTGATAATGGGGTTAGCATCAACTTAATGCCCCTTTCTATTTACAAGGAAGCGGGATAGGTATGACTAGGCCTACAAGTATGAGGTTGCAAATGGCCGACCGTTCAATAAAGCGACAGATGAGAATAGTTGATGATGCTTGTGAAAGTGGGGAAGTTTCTCCTCCTTACCGACTTTGTTATTCTCGATTGTGCTATTGATAAAGAGATTCCTATCATCTTGGGGATACCATTCCTTGCTACCGGGAGGGCACTCATAGACTCGGAACGAAATGAGATCAAGTTCTGAGTTAATGACGAGGAAGTTACCTTTCAAGCGAGTAATGGTATGAAATTGCCACATGTATACAAAAGTATCCCAGTCATTGATGTTGTTGATGAGGTAGAGGATGCATTTGAGGTGAAGATGGGAAAGGAATGCCCGGTTAAGGCATTGGCGGCTATTTTGGTAAATTTTGATAGTGCGACATGAAAGGATATGTGGAATCAGTGAATGCATTGGAAGGGATTTGGTCCTATATTTATGCACCAAAAAAGCTTTCTCTTGACTTAGAGAATAGAGTCACTCCTCCCACTAAGCCTTCAATTATCGAGCCGCCACAACTTGAGCTCAAGCCACTTCCACCACATTTAAAGTATAAATTGTTTGGCTCTAATGAAACTCTACCTGTAATTGTTTCTTCTTTGTTGAATGATGTGCATGTTGAACACTTATGAATACCTTGAGGGAGCACAGACAGGCCATTGGTTGGACTATAGCGGATATCCAAGGGATTCCCGTCGGAATTTGTGAGCACAAGATACAATTGGAGCAAGAGAGCAAACCGAGCTTGGAGCATCAAAGAAGGTTAAATCTTTCCATGCAAGAGGTGGTGAAGAAAGAAATCATAAAATTGTTGGACGCCGGGGCTGTCTAACCTATTACCGATAGTCCTTGGGTTAGTCCAGTGCAATGTGTGCTAAAGCAAGAAGGCATGACCGTAATTCAAAATGATAAAAATGAACTCATCCCAACGAGGACGGTGACTGGGTCGAGAGTTTGCATGGACTACCGGAAGCTCAATAGTGCTACTTGCAAAGACCATTTTCCTATGTCTTTTATTGATCAAATGCTTGATCGGCTAGCGGGAAGGTCATTTTATTGCTTCTTGGATGGTTATTACGGCTACAACCAAATCAACATCGCCTTAGAGAACCAAGAGAAGACGATATTCACATATCTGTATGGGACCTTTGCCTTTAGCCGGATACAATTTGGGCTATGCAATGCCCCGACCACTTTTCAGCGATGCATGATGTCAATCTTCTCATTAATTTAATATTTACAAAGAATTATGCAAATGATTTGGAATGAAGAATGATTGAATGTGAACGTCACATGGTAAAACTAGGGATATTTATGTACAACAAAATATATGCAAGGATATGTATAAAGAAAGTGTGTGAAAAATAGTTAAATTTAATGACTAAGTGAAGTGTATCATCAAGTAAAGTATTTATAAATTAATCAAATGACTTTGAGTTGAAAAGAATAATCTCGAAAGAATTTAGTTGTAAACAAGATCAACTATTGTAAGAAAACATGTCTACAAATGATTGATCAAGTTTGGAAAAAGGAATTACCTTTGAATAGTCTTTTTTATGTAATAAATAGGGTAAGAAGAGAGTTGATTAATATTTACAAAAAAATTATGAAAATAAATTAACTAAAGGATAATTAATTATGGCAAATGAATAATGAAATACGTTTATATTTATGTGCATATGTAGTAAAAGGTAAATAACAAAATGTATGAAATAACTTTCATTTGTTTGAAATTGGTGCACAAGATGTGAAAAATGCAATTTAATATTTTTAAAAGAATGGATTAGATAAGAAGGAAAGAATATATGATTTGACTAAAGTACAAAGTTTAATGAAGGATAAAATACAATGCAAGAAAAGGTTAAAGGATGTACGAATACTATATCTTACACTTTTAATCTGTAAAAAAATTATGGAAGAATTTGTTTTAAAATGATGATTAGTAAAAGTGAAAAAGAATAACATTTGAGCAATCTTAGTATATAATGGATAAAAGAGTTGATTTGATGAATAATGAATGAATATGGTATAGAAAAAGATGTATCAAAATACGTATGACATAAACAATTATTGTATCAATACAAGAAAAATATTTGTGCTAACAATGAATTATTATTCGATGAGTAACTAAAGACCATTTTTAGAGTCATGGTCTCGGAACACAATTATGTGACCCAAACCCGAATGACTATAGGCCTAAGTTTCTCAAAGAATGGTATGATAGTCCAACTACAATTCCCTACTTAAGATGTGTCAATTAAAGAACAATTTATATATAAAATGATTCAAAAAGATGCTCATACAATTGTAAGACATAGACAAAATTATCTATTTTATTTTTTGAAAG